>BGPR01053610.1:0-10369 GCA_013235015.1 Araneus ventricosus | reverse complement strand
ACACCCAATAGCTTATCTTTCCAGAACTTTAAGAGATTATGAAAAAAATTTTGTTATAACTGAGTTAGAATGTCTTGCCATAGTAGACACTTTAAATATATTTTATTATTACCATCACGACCAAAAATTTTGTCATTCATACTGATCATGTGGCTCTTGTTTGGCTCAAAAATGTTATAAACTTAAGGGGTAGGTTATTCCGCTGGTCATTAAAGTTAAGTTTATTTGACTATGAAATTAAATATCAAAAGGTTGCAACTAACATTGAAGCAGATATGTTATCTAGATATCCAGTTTCACACCATCTTCAACATGCAGTTCATTTACTAGACGTAAATGAAATAAAAACAACAACAACAAAATTATAACTTATGTGGACCTCAGTACCATGAAGTCAAAGATGTAATAGTAATTAAAAAGAAAAAACTGTTCAAAATTGTTGTTCCATTTTCATTATGACTTAAGCTGTTAAATCAAGCTCATAAAGAATTTGGTCATCCTGGTGTCCATAAAATGTTAAATTAAATTTCCCCTCAATATTTTTGGCCTAATAATGCTTCTGATATAACTCAATTTGTTAAACATTGCTCTGTATGTAAACTTCACAAAATGAAAACAAAAATGATTCTTCCTGCTCCAAAAAGTAACTCCTAGTAGTACACCTTTCGAATGTATTTCTTTAAACACTGTTGGAGGTTTTAATTATTATAATTCAACAAAAACTTTCTTCATATTGTAACAGACTATGCAACAGGACATATTTGGGCTTTTTTTTTTCAAAAAGTAAAAATTCTGAAATTCACATTAATATTCTGAAACAAATTTTAAAGATTTAAGTCCCTGAAAAACTATTAACTGTTAGAAATGGCGTGTTTACTTCGTCTAGAATCAAAAAAAAATTAGAAATTAATAATGTAAAACACCTCTTAACTGCAGCCCACAAGTCAGTTTTTTTTCCTTTAAATTCTTTTTAAATAAATCTTATTGGTGTTCTCGTTTCTGAACGTTTATAAAGAAAATTGTGATTATTCCTTGCTTTGTCTTTTTCTTCTTCCTTTGGGAACTCTCGAGTTACTAAACGCTTCCTTTGACAAAAGCCAAGCTTCTTACAGAAAAATTTCCCAAGTGTTTTGAATCCATGCTGAGCATGTAACCCTTTAGAAAGTATGCTGGAATGGATTCTTTGTTCCTTTGTTCGGTTGTTAGAGTTTTTTCGGTTGAATTTCTTTGTCTTTATGCTTACTTGGAATGTTTTTTTGTTTTCCTTTGTTTTTCTATGCAGCAACATATTGCGCGATACTAAAACATTGTAATAATTTTGTAATATTTTTTGGATTTGTTTAAATTGTTAGTTGCATTTTAGTTATTTGATTTTACTCTTTATATTTTAACTACAGCTCACCATCCTGAAACTAATGAAAAAGTTGAGCGCTTTAGTCAATCATTAGCAACTAGGCTTAAATGTAAAGTAAATTCCTCTTCCACTAAAGTTCCTTGGACAAAATTATTTGAAAATGTTACTAATGAGTATAATTAACTCCCCATTCAATAACCAAATATTCCCGCATATTTGTTGCTTGGTACATTACCTTATGACTCTCCTATTGGTCGAAAAAACTACTATTAGTTATGTGAACAGTAAACCTCGATCTCCCTCAAATAAAAAAATCAAATATTTTCTGTTTGTCGCATTTTTTAAAAGTTTAGCCAATGTTGTTATTTATTGTGAAGACAGCTTTGTTTGTAAGGACGTAGGACATCATAATTTGACTCTCGAGGAGATATATTGGTGTCCATAAGTTTAAGCACAATTCTTAAAATGTGATAAAATTGGAGTTAATATGGATAGAATAATTCGCAATCAGTTGCGGAGAGCCGTGGGTCACACAGTAGTCGGAGATCACATATTACAGGGAAAATCTCGTCACGACTGTACTTAGTGGAGAGACCAGAAAATTATGAAGACGAAATGGGATTTCGACTCATCCCGTTTCATAGAAAACTGATAACGGGATGAAACTTTCATCAATGATTTCGTTTGATGTGCATAATATTTACATCATTTTCGTAAAAATAGCAATTATATTCTGGAAGACATAAAGGTTCTCTTTAAAAAAGTCCCAAATTTTCCCTCATGTCTTTTGCTTATTAGATGCACTGTTTTCAACCAAATTATACGAAAATTACAGAATACGAGACAATATTTTTAAAGAAGCATAGTATTAAAATTTCAAGTAAATTGAAATATAAAGGAAAAATGAGTATTTTTATTAATTAATTTTTAACTGCGAATGCTCGAAAAGGCATATTTTTTCTTTCGTAATTTCAAAGTTAGATAAATAGGGTAGATTATATAAAAATTCCAGTTCGCTACCGTTAAAAAGTAGAAAGATTTCAGCATTGGAAAAGCTGAATTGCTTTTGTTCTCTTAGAGAAACAAAACGATGATTGTTTTCTCACAAACTGATATTCTAAAAAATTAAATCTACGAAAAGTAACCGTCGAACTGCAATTGTATGTATTTAATTTGTATACCGAATGTATTAACTTTATATCTATATATATGAGTATTCAGGATGTTCAACTTACTATTCAATATTACTGTTCAAAGACTTAAGTTTAAAAAATATCAGCTGGTGGGAAAAAACATCATCATTTTCTTTCTCTTAGAAAAGAAATCAATTCAGTTTTTGCAATGCCGATATCTTTCTGAATCTTAGGTGTTTTGACTGGAATTTTTATATAAACTGCCCCATATATCTGACTTTTAAATTATGTCAGAAAAATTATGCTACATTTCGCGCATGTGCAGTTAAAAGTTAATTAATACAAATACTCATATTTTCTTTATTTTTCAATGTATTTACTTCGAATTTCAAAGCAATGTTTCCTAAAATATTGTCACGTATTCTTTAAGTTTAGTAAAATTTGGTTTAAAACACTGCATAAGCAGAAAACATATGGAAAAATTTGTTTTGTTTTTTAAAGAAACCTTTATATGTTCTCGGATATTATTATTTTTACGAAAATGCATGTAAATATAATGCAAGTCAAAAGAAATCATGGATGCAAGTTTCATCTCGTTATCAGCTTCCTGTGAAACGGGATGAGTCGAAATCCTCTTTTCGTCTTCAACAATTTCTGGTCGCCCCTATGGCAACAGCGTATTCCTGCATACGCTGTCAACCTTCTTGTGCATGCGTAATAGAGGAATTGAGTCCTATAAAGGCTCGGACATTATCTGTCGTTTTTCTCTTCTAGCACTGTTATCAATTATGTTTCTATTGTCAATATCTTAATTTAAATATCATTTACCTTTACTTTTATATTGTTACGTTATTAACAGTTGTTATTGTTACTATGAGTTGACTCCTTTAGCGTTTATAATATATCCTCACTCCTACACGAATCCTGTATGCGGTGTTTGTATCTTACAAGTTACCTTGAATAAAGGGATGCAGTAGATAGTGATGATAACTATGTTAGTTTATTACCACCGCATCAAATTCCAAGGATAAACCTTTCAGCGTAACCTCCTAAACCCTCTAAATGCCCTCATTAGGAGATATTCACTGTAAAATGTGAGTTGCGAATTCTATATACCAAACGGCTCTCCGCAACTCGTTTGAAACCATTGTCTGCATATTAAAACCAAGTTTGTCGCATCTTAAGAATTGTGGTAAACATTTGGACACCAGTGTACCGTCTTTGTCTCCATATATTCACAAATTTACAAAGCTATATTTACAATACTACACACGAAAATTGTGTAGAAATATTATTTAAAAAAAAACACTTTACAAAAATAAAATGCAGAAGCGGGTGTGCTGAAATACTTCAGCAATGCAATTTATTTCATTTTATTAGTATTTTTATTTATTCAGCAATGCAATGAAATTCGAGTGAACTAAAATTCTTCTAACACATTAATTTCCCAAGAAAGCAATTTTTACTATCATAACCTTAACAGGGGAAATAGCACTTGTTGATGGAAGACGTATCGTGATGAATAAATGAGATTGGCATTTCTCTGGAAAATTTCATATTTCCGTGATAAATACGCATGAAAAAAGTTACACGAATAACAGATAACCTTATTCAACATTTTATAATATGAACCGTTCTGTAGAATAACTGAAGAACCTTTCAAGGAAAGAGGAAAAACAAGATTATACAGGAGAAAATCCGTATGAGTGAGTTCTGGCGACTGGGAAGGCGAATGCAACTGGACTGTTCTTCAATTTCGCATGATTCCAATAATGTTTATATTAGATGCCTTGGTTGAAATGCGATACATTTTCGTTCGTATTTTGCTCGGAGATCTTTTTGTCATAGAAGAATGAGTTTTATCAATTTTTATGTACTCGGATTACTTCCATAGCATATTACATTCGTATTGTAACGAATTGTTTTCAGGCTTCAGTCTTATATACTGGACGAAGACGGCTTTACCACAGTTTTTTTTAATCTATAGTTTCTCGAGGAACAGACTGCAGATAATGTTTAATGTGAATGTTTGTAATTGTTTATATTAAAGCCTGGAAAAAAAGTTCTTGAAATTTTCAGAACGACTCAACTACTTTTTTGTAAATAACCAAAATAAAGAATATTTTTGATATTAAAAACGGCTATTGCTTTAGTCTGATGTTACAGTATCTTTTCACGCAGCATATTGGACGATATTTCACAGGGCGTAACGGCTTTCATTTTCGATATTCAAATGCTTAATTTTTTCAGGTTTTCTGTTTTAAGTTGTTCAACAATGTTCATTCCGGGGACGCCGGGACGCAGCTAGTGTCTCAATTTTGAAAGGTGCATGAGATACTAAAAAGGCCGTCCACAAGAACAAATATTTTGATGGTGTCTAACATGCATAATATGAAAAAAAGCCGGAAAATATTAATAAAAATCAATAATATAAGAGTAAATTAATATTATAGAATGAAAATGAATACAAGCAAATTTTATGAAAATAAATATTTTTTTTGTCCAAATGTACCTCATATGAATTTTTCTTTTAAAAAAAATTTTGGTCTACACCTTTACTGTATAGAACTTTAATTGAGGCAATTTCTTTATTTCGCGAATATCTAGGCAATCCACTATGTGTTTTGACAATAAGACCAGCATTAGTGAATCCAAAGTTCGTTGTCCATATTTGTTCGAAGATAGTAATAAAATTTCAACGCACTAAATTATATTCCACAAAGTGTTGAATATAAATTTAATATCTGATCGAGAATAACAATTTTGAAAGCATAAGATAAAATATGTCGTAATTCAAACACTACTTTGAGAACATCGATAAGATCAAAGCAGGCTTCTTTGAATCTCGAACTATTTGCAACTCAACACGGAAAGAGTCTCATTCTGAATGAGATTCTGCTAGTGAATTTTCAGATTCAATTAAACAATCATTTCTGTTAACTGGAATGGCTTTTCAGAAGGTCCAACCATTGAAAAAGCTTTTATTAAATCATCTTTGAACTCATTAAGTGAAAAAAAAATCTTTAAATTCTCTTCTGTAGAGTGTCATCAAGTCAACATCAGCGATATTTTCTGGATTGCTTTGCGTCTTTATGTTCCCCGGACATATTTCTTGCGAAATTGTAGAAATAAAACAAAAGTTTATTGGTGTTCTTCATTTGCATTCGTCTCTAAATTGTACACCCTGATTAGTTCTGTTATTATCTAACTCCAGCTTAGGTACCATTATTTCGCACCTATCTTCTTACACTCATGTCCATAAATTAAGGATAATTCAGAATCACACAGAAATTGAACTCTAAAATAAAAATTTCACCTGTAGAATTATCACACACATCTTGAAGAAGAATATGCAAATTACAGGAAACCACCAGATGGCGCTGATAGTACGTCACAATGACGAGAGTGTAAGAGAGGGGTATATAAGGAATGGTGGCAAAGAAGTAAAATTGTTCACAAGCGCTTTAAAAGCCTTTCAGTGCAATAACCGCATAGTTATGGCACAAAGGAAGCATTTGGATGATTTTTTACGTGGTAGAATTATCGGACGACTGGAATGTGGACGTACCCAGCTGGAAGAATCCGAGGAACTTGGAATCGCCCATAATGTCATCTCCAGGCTTTGGCAACGATTCCAAGATGATGGTAATGTGAGTAGATGTTACAGCACAGGTCGCCCCCGAGTTACAACGCCGAATGAGGACCGGTATTTGGTAGTTACTGCCAAAAGAAACAGACGGAGCACAGCATCAGACCTGTCTCGTCAGCTCTCTTCAGCTACCGGTACGACAGTTTCAAGGCAGACCGTGTACAGACGCTTAGGGCACATTGGTCTATATGCTCGTAGGCCTGTCAGATGTGTTCCACTTACCGCAACTCACTGTCGCCTGCGATTAGCCTGGAGTAGAAAGCATGCATTGTGGACACCGCAACAGTGGTCTTGTGTGATGTTTTCCGACGACTCCAGGTTTAGTTTGCAGTCTGATTCTCGCCGGACTTTCATATGGAGAGCGCCAGGTACCCGTTACCACCAAGAGAACACCATTGAACGACACCGTTACGGTGGTGCAGGATGGCTCGTTTGGGGAGGAATTATTCTTGGTTCCAGAACTGACCTGCATGTTCAGAGTGTAATGATGACAGGTCACATCTATCGGGATGTCATTCTGGAACAACATGTACGTTTGTTTCGGGGCGCCATGGGTGCTGAATTTCTGTTTATGGATGACAACTCCCGTCCTCACCGTGCAAACATTGTAGACGAATGCCTTCAATCGGAGGATATCACCCGTATGGATTGGCCAGCATACTCACCGGACTTGAATCCAATAGAACATGTGTGGGATATGCTCGGCCGACGAATTGCAGCCCGTCAACCCCCTCCCACCTGTCTACCGGAACTTCGGAGGGAATTGCTTGATGAGTGGTGTAATATTCCCCAAGATCAGATTGATAATTTCATACTCAGCATGCTTAAGCGTTGTAAGGCCTGTATTGCATCGTCCGGGAGACATACTCTGTATTAACCATCATACTAACCATGTTATACTGTTTTTTGTAAATAGGTTCTTTTTTGAAATTTGCTCCAGGGAGTAAAAATCGCAATTTTTATTAATTATGTCAAACATATAGCATCTGTTTTGCTCTTTACCTTTTGTTTAATAAATAGACTTTACAAATAAGTCAAATTTGTTTTGCTTCTGTCTCTTTCTTTGCCTGAACTTCATTATCCTTAATTTATGGACATGAGTGTATTTTAATGCATAAAGCTTATTATGAGGAATTCGAAAATTTGTTACAGTCGGTAGAAAATGGAAACGAAACATGTTTATTGAAATTACGTATGATTTACTTAAAAGAATGTCGACTATTTTTCTCATTCCGTTTATGATTCAAAGTAAAATTGCGAGCTTTCAAATTATTTCCTTGACATTTGTTTGTTATTAACATCATTATTGTTTGTCGGCTAGTCACATCTATTCTGGCATCTGACATATCATGGGAATTCATGAGAACTGATAAATATTTAAAATACTCGCATGATCTATTTTCTATCTAATAGAGCAAGAGTAACCTATTTCTTTATCTAAGAGCAAAACATAAATTTCGACGAATATCAATCAGTACTATAGTCACATATATCAATATCGGCATTTTCTTGGAGCTGAAAATCGTAGTTTCACCGCTATTGCAAACTCTTCAAGCTGTTTCTTTCGAAAAATGAAATATTTCAACTAATCTCTAATGAAATATTTCGGAAAAATAGTGTCTTGAGAAAGAACAGTGCTTCGTTTTTAAACATTGAATCATATTTCTCAATCAATCAATTCAACTGGAATCAATGTGAAGAGTCAGATATTACGTGTGATTTTATTTTTTCTATGTTTGCCGGTTGATTTGACTAAAATGAAATCTAAGGGAAGTATGGGGGTGAGAAAGAAGTTTCAGAACCCACCCGATCTCTTCGCCACGTCCCTGTTGTCAACTTTCTAACCGAGGCTAAAAATCTCTTGTCGTACGAAATTTGGAAAATTTTAAATACTAACCTACTTCACCGACTAGTTCTAGAGAACAGATAATAAATCAGAATACAGGAGTTTTGGACTCATAATTTATGAAATTTTTTTTCTTCAAAGGAATACTTCATGATACTGGTGTCTCAAGATTATCGCTAAATAATTGGTCAAACATAAAAGTTATTTAATTTCAAATGCCTTTTACAGTAATTTTCTTTTTTACTATCATAATAATAAAACTAAAAAAAGTGCAAAATCACGCTTTTATTCGTGCAGCAAAAAAATGGAGAATATGTTTCTCAGAGATATGAAAATGTATAGAAAAATAGGAAAAGCGTGAATCATTTATATAAATGCTCTAAGTAAACTGAAATTTAAATCAAATTCATAATACATTTTTAATTTTTAAGAATGTTTGTTACTTTGCTTTACATGATAATCAATATGGTTTGATATCCATAATATATGGTATTTAGCGCTTGATACATTAACAATTTTGTTTTAACTTTCTGAATTTAACCCTCTGAGCGGCGCAAACGTCTTTTTACGTTTTTCATGTTCAGTTCAAAAGCGGATAGCTCGTATTTATATGTACATTTTCTTAAACAATCATGGATAAAGTGTTCTTAAGATTTCAGAGATATAATTAAATGCAAAAAAGATCGATTCATTTGCTTTAAAGCTAAGTTTTCTAACCTGATAGCTAAAAGTGCAAAATAATTGGGTGCTCAGAGGGCTAAAATGGAATCAATGCCGTGTGATTCGAATATTCCAAACAGTAATAGTCTTTGAAGATGTCATCACTCATGACGCTGAGGAGTCAATTAATGTCTTGTCATTAGAACCTGACGAAAACACCGAAATAATTCGTTATCATTAGTGCCGTAAAGAAGGAAATGTCGAGATGTCCTTTGAGGGGGAATAAAAGCCGCCGTTGGGTGTTAATAAAATGTTAACTCCTAACGAAAACGAGAAATAAATTTCTTTTTGCATTCTGATGATAACATGAATAGAAACAATACGTTACATTTATTCATAATATCATTTAATACTCTTATTTACCTCACATTGTTCTCTGCTAAATCGGTTTTAGAAACATGATTAGCATAGATTTCTGAAAATTTCTTTACAATTTTGTTGAAAATACTAAGCTTAAGATAAATGGGAAATAAAATTAAATTTTGAATTTTTTTTTAAATTATGGAAAAATTGGTATAAAACTATTTTAAAATCTTTTTTTATCGAGATATATTAAAATATTTTTAAATGCATTGAAAAAACAAAAAATAATGATTACTTTCGACTTTCTTGCATTACCTCAAAAATAAATTAAAGCAAGAAACAAAGACATTCAAAATGACGACGCTTTGACTTCAAAATCTGGCTAATTAGTGGCATACGCCAGTTGAAAATTGTTTAGGACTTTGGAATACATATTGCTTGTTAGAAAGAGCAAAACAACGAGATGCATTCAGTTTAGCCTCGTAAGGGAAATGTAACTGAATTCTAAATTGGAAGTTGGGTGTTAACAGGTTTTAATCTGGTCTTCTGCATTACCAAACCCCGTTTAATGTCGCGGAAATACTTCTTTTCCGCATGTTTTTTTTTTTTTGAAAAATTCGTTTTAACATTTAGTATTAAGTCTTTTCAGATTCTTGCAACTTTGAAATGTTAAACTTTTTGAATCTAACACTTTTAACTTGAATTAGGAGTTTTTAAGTAAGCATTTCTGCAAACCAATTTTGACAAGTCGCTTTATTCTTTTTAAAATTCAATTTGACTTCCTTTGAAATGGTCTTAGAGTTTACCAGTTTTATATATAACCGTATGTTTGGCGCAGTAGACCCATAACAGGACCTTGTTCTATTAATTCCCAAACGAAGCAACCGACTTATAGAATATCGTCACCTAACAAGCATCATCACCTATTTCAATTTTTTTAAATTTAAAGGAGAAGAAACTGCAACAAATAACGAATATTTCTGAATTTTTGTTAACATCTGATATGAACATGAGGTCACATGTTCCAACAAGACGAGAAAAGAATTTTAAATAGACGTTAGTTGTTGCGAGAAATTCAGTTCTTTTCCCTCTTTGAAATTTCAAAAATTGAGATAAGTGGTGTTGCTTTTTAAGCAACGATGTGTCACTAACCTACGCATTTCTCATCTATTTCATATGTAAAAGGAGAACAGGTACATATATTGAAATATCCTTCGAAGCGGCGAAATCCATAGATACCACAGTCACATTCTGTGAAGTAGAACATCACATATAAGAGTACATAAATATAACATTACATATAAGAAGAGTACAAAAGCATGAGGCCGCTCTGGCCAGGTGGTAAAGTCTTGACTTCGGGGTCG
>BGPR01053609.1:0-10369 GCA_013235015.1 Araneus ventricosus | reverse complement strand
CTTTTCCAGATAATTTATTTTACAAAGCAATCGGATGAACTAGAGGACGTCTTAACATTTGAACTATGTCCCTTTCCATTACCTCTGTTTGATGAAGCTGTAATGCGAAAAGGCACGAAATCCTCTTTATACAAAGCTTTCAAGTCATGTACACGGGATTTTAAAGCGGTGTGTATATTATTGATGGAGGATACTTGCTACACAGAGTCATCTGGAAAAGGGGTTCAACTTTTTCATCAATTTGTAATAATTATGTGACATATGTTTGTACAAAGTACAAATCAACTGCTCTAGTCATTTTCTATGGGTATCCTGAAAATGAAACAGTAGGAGGCACTAAATGTGCAGAATTGGCCAGAACACAGAAACAAATGTCAAGTGAAGTAATGTTTGATGAAACGATGGTACCAACTGTTTCCTAAGAAAAATTCCTGGCCAATCCGAAGAACAAGGATAGACTCATTTCCATCCTGATGAACAAGTTCTCCTCAGTAAACATGATATACAAGAAAGCAGACGAAGATGCTGATTGTTTAATTGTGAAAGCTATAGCTTTGGCCCCAACACATCCGTTTGTGGTTGTCATAGGTGAAGATATCGAACTTTTTGTCATCTTAATTGGCATTTGTACCTTTGACAATGTATATTTCCTAAAACTAGGAAAAGGAAAATCGCTGAAAAGATATTTTCTCCTCATACAGTTTTAGAAAAAACAATCGCCGACGATATTTTATTCATACATGCCATGAGCGGATGTGACACCACATCAGCTCTTTCTAATTATGTTAAATTGAAGTTTGTGCAGACTTTGAAAAACTATAATGATCTCCTCAAAGTAATTGAAATTTTTAAGAACCCGGATATGACCCCTGAAGCTGCTATGGATGTAGGGAACCGCTTTCTTGTGGCATTGTTTGGCTACCCAATAACTACCTCGGATACTCCATCCTTGAATAATCTTTGCTACAAATGTTACATGAAATCTTCATTTAACAAGAGTAGCAACATGGCTTCGCTTCGCAGCTGCCCACCAACATTCCCTAAAAGTTTACTATCAGATCCAGCACTGGCTTGGCAATAAAAAGAGACCTGGAGAATGGGGTTGGGAAAGAATAAACAGTGAGCTCCAACCTGTAAAAACTCTGAAGTCCCCCGCACCTGACTCTATCCTGAACGCAAAATATCCTGCAAGTGTAAGAAGAGGTGCACAGGAAATTGCAGCTGTAGGAAGGTCAGTCTGTTTTGTTCAATGTTGTATCCTCATTGTTGGGGAAACTGCAATAACAGAGGGATTCAAGTAATTAATAGTAATGAGGATGATGATGGTGAACCAATACTGCCCGATGATTTAGTTGAGGCGCTTTATCTTTGCATGTGGAGGAAGACACAGGTGATCTTTCAAAAAATATTGGACCACAAGCACCAAGATAAAGTGAAGAGACTGTGTAACGTATGCAGATGCCAAGATCATATTTATGACTGTAGTTGTATTATTATTAAGTTATTGTGACTTTTAAAGTTTAGAATGCTACTTTTTTTTCATGTCATTTTTTTTCTTGGTTACTATATACCTAGAAATTCAAATTAATTAATAGAAATTAATAAAGTTTAATTAAAAACCACACTAAATACTTTTAGTTGTTTGTAAAATAACATTTATTGTGAAAGTGAATCTAAGTTTCCATCAACATCAGCCTTTTAGAGCTAATCAAGGAATTTCATTCATAACTAGCACTTATGTCCGGCGTTGTTCGAGACTAAATTACCTTCATGTCTAATATAACAGATGAAAAATTTATTTGAAAAAGAAACATTATGGTAGAAAAAGTGTATTAAATAAGTAAAGTATATTAATAGTAAGATAGCAAATTTTAGTGCATACAGATAAGATTTGTTATTTTTCAAGCCGTGCTAGCAGGTAAGTCAAATTTTAGCCAAACTTCAACCAGTTATAGCACTTAAACGGTATGCGTAGCGAAAAAATAGTATAGACATAAATTGTAGGAAATTTTGTGCTGATTATTTTGATATATGATGATGCCATAAAAAAATGGATAGTTTTTGAGTTATAAGCAAAAAACTGGGGGAAAATCCTTTTTTTTCATGTTTTTTGGCTATAATTAAAATTCCAACAAAAATTTTTGGTGGGAAACCTCGGATTCGTAATCAGCACACAAAAAAACATATAGGAGTAAAAAATTACGACTCCACCAGAATTTGTTTTTAAAAACTACGTAATGACTGGACTATAACAGATGCAGATGACAAAGAACTGCCATTCCTATTTCAGATGTACTAATCGTACCAGCTTCGTCCTTTTAACCTACGACTGAATTAAGAGATTTAAAATTTTGTACTATCGATGACAGTACAGTGTTTTGATGTTTTCAAAATTAATTTGTCAATTGATTAATTTAATCAAATTTTGATTCCATATGAGTACACATACGCGGCACGTCATCGCTCCTCCTATCTCGGGTTGAAGTTCAAAAAATGTATAACTCCAATAAGTATCCTATTGTCAAAATAATATTTCTTAAATAGGAAAAACTATTTGAGTACGCTTAATTTTGACGATTGAGAGTCTATCACAATTTTTAACGACCTAAGTAATAATTTTGTATGTAATATTCGTTGAATTTGAATAAAAAGTAATAAAATTGTTAACATCCTGAATAATAATAGAAGAAATTATGATACTACATTTTTCTAAAATGAATTATTGCATTATATGAGAGTGCAACTGATCAGAACTAGCTCAGTTTTTATTTGAAAGTCACATCAACAGGGAAAACTAAAATTACCTTAGCTCTTAATTGTATAACTGAGTACGAGTTATTAATTACATTTCGGAATATATCAAATTATCTAACAAATATTGTTTCAATAATAGCCAATAAAATCGCGCTGAGACACAACCGACGGTTGTGGCTGAGGTGTGGTGTGGAGACCCACGTAAATACAAATAGAAGCCCTTTTTCACAACAATGAAACCAGGATCAATTACTCTCAAGCATACACATCCCAGAAAAAAGCAAGTCCCTTTTCAGCTTTGACCCCATGTGGTTAAACAGGGTTTCTATATTTTAAATTGGCGAAGGGAAATCTAGTAGGTATCAAACCGTCAAGTGAAAAAACCGCCAAACCTGAAAATTTCACTTCTTCGCTGATTCGACTGATAGAGATGCAGTGCCCTCTAGCGAACAAAAAGAGTATTTTAATGATTTCAATATATTTATTCGGTTTATAATTATAATGAAGTATCAATGCAAACAAAATACTGCAATATATTGGGGTAAAAAGTACTTTGTATGTCTCCACAGAGTTTCAAAGTAGTTAAACGTTTTTTTCCTAAAAGAAATATACATTCGTAATTATTAATTGTATCTATCTTTGCGTATTTATTTTGACCTTCGTATAATTTTTATATAGAAACGGCTTTCAACTAATTGTAGAATAATATTTCTGTAACAATCATATGAAATTTTGTAATCATCGGCAAATTTTTTCTACCCCAAAAGATGGGTTCGGTGGAGCCCTTCGCTTCATTTTTTCGCGAAGACAGCCTTAACGGAACTATTTGCTCGCCATCATGTACGGCGTATGAATTTTTGTGTAAAAAGATTTAAGCGTCGCCTGGCTGACAGAGATTCCTTTGTGTGATTTGAATTTTTTGACGTGTCTGTTCTTGCAAGGAGAGTCGGGGCAGCTGCGGGGCCCGAGGGCCATTTTGGCCTCTCGGAGCTTGTCCCTGCAGTATTTCCGTTGGTAAAAGAAAGAAATGGTTCGTTTTAAGTATGATTTTTTTCCATGACAGTATGAAGAGAGAAAATCGTTGATTTCTCAATGACGCAAATCGAATACAGTTTGATCTGAAGCTGAACTTGCTTCTGCACGTATTGCAACTTTTTTTCCCGTATGTGTACGTTACAGAAAAAGTTTACAGAAAAGTGTGCCATGTTGAAAGTTATTAGCAGTGATTGCTTCCTTGTGTATAAAGTTCTTCAACATGGTGGCATAGGAATGAAAGAACACATTTTTTCTTAACACTGCTCCAGATAATCGCCAGTGTCTCGCTCCTAAGATTGTTATTTGTGTGTTTTCATCTTTACAATTTCCGTCGTTGATGAATGAGAGATGCCACTTGTGAAAGTTTGTGCTGCTATTTATAAATGCAATAGAGAATTTCCAAGTCTACTGCAAATCTGAGAAAACTAGGTTTTCCTTACTAAAATTGACTGCAAGTTGTTCTAAAATGTTATTTCAAATTATTCAAGACCTTTGTGTGACACGGAAATTTTATTCGTGAACATCGAATATAAGGAGGAAAAATAATTCCGGTGCATACATGATATATCACTGTAAAGACTGTTGTTTTACTATTGAACAATATAGTGGAATGTCATAATGGCCATCGTGGATAGGGGAAAAGTTTTTACTTTAACTAATTTGGTAAAGAATTTTGCTAAAATATATATATATGCATATATATCAATATTTGATTACAAAATGTTTTTTGAGTTGTGTATCATTATAATTTTGTTATTTCTATTTTCTTAACTTAAAAGTTGTTGGCAATAACTTTCTAAATTAAAAAATGTTAAATAAAAAGTTTTTAATTCAGAATTTTGATTCTGTTTTAATCTCTTTAATTATTTTCACAGTAGCAATTGTGAAAAGCAATTGTGTAGGTAGCAATTGTGAAGGTATTGCTGAAAACTAATCATGTTTTCAGCAATACCTTCATCTTCGGCCAATTATATTTTAGGTGCCTGTAAAGGTAGGTGTATTATTAAAGTGCAGTAAAAATTGTATTTTTATTTGTATGTCAGAGTTTCAGCACCAACAATTAAAAATTAATTAACATTCCATAATTAACAATATTTAAGTGAATCTACAAATAAAATATATGTATTTCAAAAAGTAGTACAGGATTCTTTTAAAAAATTGAATTTTCTTTAAAAAAATTAATTTTTTTAAAAAAAGGCAAATCAATTTTTTTATTCTTTTCAAGGGTATTTCTTTGGCCGTAAATTTAAAATACCATCAAACATCTGAAATAGTACTCAAAATGAAGCAGCTGGTTGGGGATTGAAGCAGAAGGAAATTGAACTTTCAACGTGTACAATCGCAGGGCCAATTTTATTGTTATTGTCTCGTAAGATTTTAAATGCATAATTTTGACTACTACAAAATACAACATTCTGTGTATCGCGTTTGACCTTGGTTGTTTTTCGCTTTCAGATTTTACATGTAACAAACTGGGATCTGTTTTGTCCGATGAATGATCGAAATGAAATCATTAAATGCAATTGCCGAGAGAGAAACAGTTGTCCGCAATACAGTCACGCCAACCTTTATTTTTATTTTTGTTGTTACAGTACCGTTAAATCTGTGCTCTTACGTGTTTTTTCTTCTCTTATGTAAAAAGAAAATCTCCGACAAGACATTTTACTTATTATTTGAGTCTTGTTAAAAACTAAGAAGCTAAGAACGGCATTCGAAACCATACTGTTACGATCTGTAATACTGTGTTTTTGTCATGTTTGTCTTATGATAGGAAAGAGAGATTCTCAGAGATTCTTAATATTTGCCAAGTCAACAAACTCTCCATAACTCACGTCAACCGACTCACACTAAGAGTTTAGGGTTTATAATGGCCAACGGAAAGTCAATGAACCCTGGCATTGGTGAACAATGAAGGTTCTGGAAAATGCAAGAATTTTAGCCCAATCTCTTACGAACCGAGATTTGCAGATTCTTCTGTAGAATGTGACATCACTGCCTGTCGGAAAGCTATATATATATCCGAGCTGCTCAAACGAGTTAGTCTCTTTAGAGTTTAGATCGTACTGCGAATTGGTAAACTGTTAGACGCTGAGTGATATAGAATCGATTGATTTTAAAGGGGAACTCCTGGAATTTTTAAAATTTTACAGAAGAATTAAAAACGAATGAGCTGTAAGCAACATCGAAATTAGGCTCGGAGATTTGTCCAATGTATTTCACAGTAGAAAATGAACCTATTGACGACAGCCACAAATTATTATAATTATAAATTTTTGCAAAAATACAAATTTCAATTTTGCAGAGGGTCCCCTTTTACCATCAAATACTTTAAACGATTCAAAATTTTAAAAATTAAATTATTATTGCAAAGACTCAAAATAAAATTGAATTTCAGAATTATTCGTTTTTAATTAAAATTCAGATTAAAAATAGAAAAAAATAAGGGTCTTTAAATAAAGCAGCTTTAAATAGCTTTTCTACTTCTCAGTTTTTCTTCACTTTTGTTTTTTAAAAATGCTATGGCTTTTTTCTTATTAATGAGATAGATAGAATATTTTAAGAAGGTTTATCAGTATGTATAAGGTAAAATTTGTGTATTTGTGTTTGTAGGCGATTAGTGTTTTTATATCCCAAATATAAAGTGATATATGCTGCGAAATTTCCTCATTTTTTTCTGTAAGCATAAAAGTAAAAATAATTTATTAACTTTAGTATTAGATGTATCTTAGATGTATCTCCATATGCAGTTATTTGTAATAAATTTTAGGGAATTTACGAATAAAATTGGAATAAAAAGTATTCGTATTGGAAAAAGTAATAGAGAATTTTAATAATAAATTACATTTCAAAGAAAGAGGCAGATCAATTTCTTTTTCTTTTCAGGGTGATTTCATTTAAACGCCAAGTTGCAATACTATCTGAGTTTTCAATAATACCTCAAATGAAAAAAAAAACTACTGTGGACCTTTCATGGATCAAGCAATTGATTGAGGACTGAAGCAGAAGGCCACTCGACTTTCAACGTCCTTATACAGGGGCAAATTTTATTATTATTAACGTAGCAAAACAGTTGAAAGGTCACATCTTATTAAACCTAATATTATCTACAAAGATTTAAATACTGTTACGAACATGTCATGTCCCTTTCCCACAATGTTAGTCGCATGGTTCGAAGGAGACATTTACAGAGGTTATTTTTACATATTGGGAATGAAGCCCAACGACCCCCGACCTTGGCGACGATTTTAGCGACTTGCGACAAAATGAGGGATCTCAAAAATACTGGAATTTTCTGAATCTCTCTAATAGTGGTGAAGATATACAGAATTTAATAGATGATTCTATGTGACATCACATCCAGTCAGGGAAGGTATAAAACTCCGGAGTTGCTGAGATGAGACAATCGTCTTTGAACGTCTGCGGAGTTAGAAGAATCTCTTTGGAAATTTGCTCGCTTTGCTAGTTGGTCATCTGTTAGACGCTGAGCGCTATTGTTCGTGCTATTGTTGTTCTTATTCGTGAATTGCTGTCTGTTTGTGTTGCTAATTTGTGCAAGTGCTGTTTTTACTGCTACCTGTGCCTCCTGTTTACGGAATATTCGTGAATAAATCGACTTTCTCCATTTTCTTCCTTGTTGGACTGTTTCCACCGTAGACCCACAGGCAATTTTTGTCACAATACAAGATTTTCAATACTGCAGAAAATAATATTCTGTGTTTTGTGTTTGACCATATTCCAATTTGTTTTGTTTTTAGCGTTCAAAATATACATGTTACGAAAACGGAACACATTTGAAAAACTAAATCATTGAACTCAATTCCTGAGAGAGAGGCATCTGTCCGCAATTCAGTCACTTCAATGTTTTTATTTTTATTTTTGATGTCATAGTGATGCAGTTGAAATGCAAAAAGCAAAAACGGGAAAAAAGAAAATAATTTTAACGCCAAAAAAATTTCAATGAATAATTTATTTAGCAAACCAGCGCTTTCGGTGACCAGCTGATTCGCTTGTTTAAATTAGTTTTTATTTTTGTAAATTATATTAATTATAGCATTCCCCGTCGCGGATTCAGCCGCCATAACGCAGGAAAGATGGACAAAAAAATGAATATTTCAGTGTCTTTAGCAGATAGTAAAATATATAAAGACGTAAATTTTAAAATGTCAGCGATACAATTCTGTATGATGCATCACAGTTAACGAAACTTCACACTCAATTCATCTAACACTTATAGGTATAATAATTAATGCTGAATATAATCTCGAAAGCCGAATATGCTGGACGACCCGAGTGATGCAGTGGGTTCCAGAATATGTGGAAAAAGTGAGGCAGCAAAAAATTTTTAGACATCTAAAAGACCCGGTATAGGGAGTAGACAATAAAATTTAAAAATTAACTAAAAATTACTTAATTTTCCCGAATACTATTACTTTTTTGTTATTCCTAGTTTCAGGCAATTAAAATGAAATAAAAATTTAATTTTTCCCTAAATAAGTAGGGGGCGACTGATCCTCCTCGCCTCCTTTCCCCCCCCCCCCGACTAGCCGCCACTGGTGCGAACTATGATTGGGCAGCATTTCTCCCTTGAACGTAACCTGTCATTTACCACCATATGCTGTATTTTCACCGCACGTTTGGCGCAGCATGGCCAAATTTGGCTCTTGTGCCAATAAATCCCAAACCAACCAACCAACCATCACCTACAGTCCCCTCCCCCTCCAGTGCTATAAATAGAACCTTCACCTTCAGGAACCGTGAGCTATGCCATTGCTCCGTCCCGTTTCACCGCTGGAAATTGTGTTTGAAAACGTTTTCAAAAATTAATTATTATTAAACAGAACATCGTATGGAAATGAAATTGGTGGCATTGAAAAGCTAATTTTTTTTAATTTCTAGATTATGTTGAAATGATTTTTTGCGACAATATACCACGAAGTTATTGCGTAGAAACGTTAAAATTTAATAATTAATTAAGTAATTCTTAATTAATTAAAGTTCTAATTAAAATTTCGAAAAATCCTTTCTTAGTGAGCACCTACTACCCAGAAAGGCAACCACTTGCCAAGTTTCAAGTCTCTAGGCCTCATGGCTTGGGAGATTTCGTGATGTGTGAGTGAATCATGGTATTTGCCTTTCTCACAAAATGTCCCGTCACCAACTTCACATTTCTTTCCTCTACCGTTAAGCTGGCTTCCTACCATTAGTTCTGAAATAGCCTCCTTGAGGAATGATGTTTCAAACAAATAATCTTTTTAAAGTAGTTTGCCACAATTTAAATTGCAGTAATTCAATTACTTGATCAGTTTTAAGACGTTCCAAAATATTTAAAGACTTGAAGCAGATTATTTATATTAGCTTATATAAGACATTTCTTCGGTTTTAGAGAATATCTAGTTCTTATAAGTTGTTTCAAACAATTTATAATTTTTAATTATAAAGTAACTTGTGAAATCGTCATTGTGTAATGCACTTTAAAGGTAATTAACACTTCATATCCTGAAGTGATTTAACAACAACTTTTTAATTGTATTTTTGTATGATTAGATAAGTTTCTGTGCATAACAATCCCAGGAAAAGTGAAATTAATTTTTAATTAATTAAAATGATTCAATTTTTATTCCTGCTGTCGTCTATTGCCCCCATCGTGTCCTTTTGATCGTAATTTCCACCGCACCGTATCCCATTGTGTTGGCACAGGTGTGTTTCTGGTTAAGAAGAAAATCCAGCAGAGATTTTAAGCAGAAATATAATAATTTATTATAAAATATCGCATCTTTCTGCTCTGAAAAAGAAAAATGATATGCAAATTTATGAATTTAATACAACACAAGCATTCGATCATACTACTTGTAATCCCAACACAGAATGATAAAGGTGTTTTTATGCGAGTCTAATACATGACATCACTTGTTTATTTGTTTATACTGTTTTCTTCTCCTGTAAACACATTCGAGGTTCTTGTGCCGGAAAAATCAAATCAAATCATATCCTTGTAAATACCGACATGTAAAACGGTCATATTACGAAGTTATAAGAGTTTGATTAAAGTTGTAGTTTTAAGTATCCGCAGGATATAAAGGAATTCAAGCACTGATTTCCCTCTGTCAGTTAATTTATCCACATTGACAGAACTGTGCAGTTTATGTATCTATGAATAGATACGGATCTATGAATAGATATATTATTAACCGCATTAACAATGCATATTGAAACGAAATTGTCTTGTGGGTTTACGTGAATGCAATCTAATAAGCAGGATTAAAAAAATAAAGCTCTTTATTTTACAAATATTCCAAGCAAAGAAACGTAGAACAAGTATTAACACAGCACTAGTAAAAATTCACCACAGAGACCACCAATAAATCTCAACACAGCGCTCAAAGGTTTCTTGTTAGCTCACCAGCTTGCTTGCTGATCAAAATCCAACTGACTCTTCTGGGCTTGAGAGCTTGCCTTTATACTTTTGAACAGGAAGTGACTTCATTACGTAGGAAGTGAGGTAATCTCTAGAAAGTTCATGAAACCAGCAGAAATAGGTTGAAAGTTCGAGGTCCTTCTAGGAAATTCCTTTTGTCGCCAA
>BGPR01053608.1:0-10370 GCA_013235015.1 Araneus ventricosus | reverse complement strand
TATTTTTAAACACACTTTTATTAGTGAAATAAAAAGAAAAATTTTTGGAGTTTATCATTAGTTGCCAAAAGTTGCAAGGAAAATACAAAATTGCCAATCTTTATTTACGACTGAACGAACCATAAATAATGTAAACACAAAAACGGCAGTCTATATGCTTTTTATGAGTAAGTTATTAAGAAGAGCAATTGTACTGTACATCTATTTGCCAATATTGTTTTCTTGACAGGATTTAATTAGTATTTTAATTTATATATTTGTTTTCGATATTTCAAATGCATTACCATGACAACGACACCAATTAGGTCGCCTGCATTTTCACGTGACGGATTCAGTTTGTTGACTTATTTATTAAGCATATAAATAAGTCGACAAATGATAAAAGAATATACAATATGAAAAAAACACAATTAGAATTACTATCAGAAATGCCATTGTTATGAAAACAGTGAAAGATAAACCGATGTAAAATTCTTTATGGCATAAAAATCTACAATCGAACAGTGACCTTGTTGTTGTTTCTTATTCCACTTGTTCTAGTCCTCAGCTAGACCAAGTCCGAAGTCCGCTCGCCCACAGAAAATCATGAACCAGCGCAGGACATTCGAGATGTACCTCTTGTTGGCATATCGTGAATATAATGTTGCAGAGTTAACGCAGATACCAGGCAGTTAGTATAAAATAAAAATAGCTTTAATACAGTTACTTAAAAGAAACGTGCTGCATTCTTGCTGCTTACACACTCACGGACAGCCATTCATTCGACTGCATGTACTAAAAGCACAAGTTAACAAAATACATATAGATTGTAGCAACCAATCAACTTCGACTAGTGCCGTAGCTTGGGCTACGTCATGAAATTAACCAATGAGATACGTTTCATTCAGTGACTGAACAATTTCATTTGAATTTCCAACACCTCTTCTCGAGCTCCATACATGAGAGCAGATGGCAGACAGTGACCTTAAATAGGTTATGTGACTTTTATAGGTTATTTGAAGGTGTTATGGTGACTTTTCCATCAAACAAATCTTAGTTGCGCATGGATGCTTTCCAATCTACCAAAATAAATTTTTTTGGAAGTCCCTCCACTGTGATTGTGGTTTGGACCAGGGAACAATTAGCCACCTAGTATATAGATGTCAAAAGTTTGATGTCATTAGGAAGGAGTACTTTCCTCAAAACTTTCTTTCACTTGGCTTGCTGGACTTGGCAGTTCATCTAAAGGTGAAAACTGTACATAAAAAAATTGTTGTCACTTCATGTGTCTTAAGTGATTTTTCTTTGAATGACACGTGGGCAATTTATAGATCAACGGCCAATTGCTCTCTCCGGCTGCACAGGGCGGAGTATACTTCTGAATCTGAACTTAAATAGGTTAAATTCCTTGTTGATAGCAACTGATTAGTGTGATTCGTAGTCTTAAAGATATGGTTTGACAGAAAGTTTTCAAAATTTGGACTGTCACCAAAATGAATGTTTGCAATGTCTGTTCTTAATGTACAGGGTGTTTACAAAATAATCCCCACCTTTGAAAAGCTATATCTCCTCAATAAAACTAGGAAGCGCATCATTTTACGAATAGCAATGAGTGATAGATTTATAAGTTCTTTATTTGGTGTTTTTTCCGCCACTGTTGATTTAGTATTTAAGATTATGATTAAAGAATGGGTAAGTTGAATTAATAGATAGAGTAACTTCCCTGATGCGTATTAACTATTATTAACGTTATGACTTAAAAATACATGCTTTAAAATAAATACAGACAACAAATGATTGACTCACCTCGTTCCGACGTTTGATATACATGATTGATTTGTTAATTCCATTGATTGTTATCTGCCGTAATGACATCTAGAATTGACATTACTAATAATTGATTTCTTACGAAAAACATCGAAGTGAAAGATATCTAACAACGATCTCTTTTCTCTTGTGCATACAGAATACAGAACATACGAATATAAGAGTTGAGTTTACGATTCATTCACAAACTTAGAGCGCTTACAGACATCACTCCTCGTATCACGTATGGGCAAGTTTTCTGGTTTGTTTACTTGCCTGTAATGCGTATTTCCGGTGTAATGCTAAGTCAATGGATCTTCAAAGCGAAAATGTTTTTACTGTAAATAAACAAACCAGAAAATTCGTCTATACGACTAGAGAATTAGGAATCTCCACATAAAAAAAGTGTTTAAAATTCAGTCACTGGAATGCGCCTTCTGCTGGCAATCTCTTGAATCTCCAGGTGCTACCGGCGAACACTGACGAATTAAAAACGCGAATAACTACAGACATTCAAACTGTAACTGCGAAGATGCTACAAAAAGTGGAAATGAGTTCTATTGACTGGATATCATTTCGTGTTTCTGGTGGTGGTCACAGTGAACATTTGTATTTTACTAACTTTAACCCTTTCGGTCCTAATAGGCATATACGTTCCTTTTGGGTAAATAAATATCACTTTAACAATTCATAATTAATAATTAGTTAATAATTTATTATTAGTTAAATTTAAATCATTGCGAAAAGGTTGAATTGTTATTTGTGATTTAATGTGAAGAAAAAGGTTGTAATTTCTTATGTTTTGTAATTGTGGCCCTTCAAAGTTAAGATATTCTTTTACAACACCCTATATAATGAAATACTGGTCTGTGTTAGGTTTTTACATGTCACATTCTGAAACTGAATCAATTAGCTTCAAACTGATGAATTGCAGTTAGCATTTCTGACGTACATGACAGGAAACGTAAAAATAACTTATTGAAATTTTTAGTGAAAATCCCTGCGCTAATCATCCGTTACGTCTTTTATTACTTTTAAAAATATAGTGTTGCAAAGTTATAAATTTGTTTCCCTGACATCCTATCTTAGGACAAGAAAGATAATTTTACAGAGGTTTTACTGGGAGCCAATGAACTCCAACCTTGACGGCAAAATTGGCGAATTCGGCAACAAAACGAAACTTCTAGAAAATTCCTGAACTCTGGTCCGATCTATACTAGGAGTGTAAATATCCAGTACCCTCTAGAAATTACTATGTGACGTCATTTCCTGTTGGAAAAGGTATAACAAGCGAACTCTCAAACAAAGAATGAGCCTGTTGGAGTTTGGTCAGCAGTCTAAACTGGTGAACTGATAAGACGTTGAGCACTATTGAAAATGCTGTGAATTTACAAAAGTGCTGCATAGTTTTGTTACCCGTGCAACGTTTTGTTTGCATGGAACATTCGTCAAATAAAATGTCATTTTTTTATTATCCTGGTTATCGGTTCACGTACACACACCAGACGAATTTTGTAATATTATAAAAAAAAAAAATTTGTAAACACTATTGCTAACGGAGGGAATATTTCAAAATGCATATGACAAGGTAAAAAAGAAGTATATGACTTCTTTTTTTTAATTAAAGAAGAACACCAGGAAAGCAAACGATAAGATAAAACTCTGGTGTTCTTAGTTGATAAAAAATAAAAATTGGATGCTCCTTTTTTATCGCTTCATAGTCATTTTGAAATATTCCCTAATTTTTATGAGTAGCACATTTCAACTTTCTCGTTGGTAATAAAATTTACATTCATGACACTTGATATACATTTTGTCAAAATTCGATAAATTCGTGCCACGTAGTTAACGGCATGGCGCATGCGAATCAAGCATACTCTTAATTAAGCTGCGCTTTTTTGTTAGTGTTCGTACTTTCACGCATATAAAGTATAAAAAGAGAGTATTGCATTTATTAAAAAACTAGAAAAATCGCCGGTCATGTTATGACGGGTGGAAATTGCCTCTTCATTGGAGAGATTTCCCGTCAAATTTTACGTGTTTAAATAGGTATAAACTACGAGAGAGATGTTTAACATTGGTTGAAAACAAATAAAATAAACATATGTTTTATGACAGGAAATATTTTTTTATTTACATATTATTTGCATATTTCTTTATTCAAAAAACCTCTTGGTCTAATAAATATCTAGAAAATCTAGTAGATATAATCTAGATAGATAGAAAATCTAGTTTCAAAACAAAGCACATCGCTGCTTGTCAAATGTTGCCAAAAAATATTACCAAACTATATCATCACGATTGCAATAAATAATGAGATGCATCTTGGCGTCCAAACTATATCACGCGCATGATATACCACTGACGTAATTTACTACTTTCTATTGAAAAACGGAAATTAATTTGAAATATATGATTAATATAATTTAAAATTTCTCGGGAATTATTGATCATAGCGAGATGAATTTAATATCAATGGATAGCAAATTTTATTTCACTAATTTAGAGCTATTAAATTTGAAATTAGAACGACAACTACTCTTTTAAATTTAAAATTACTGAAATTTAGGTTCTCTTACGATGAAATAATGCTGTTTAGTGTTTCAATGTGCTATGGTTCGAGTTTTATTGTTGGTGACGTCAGAGCGTTACCGAGAGATCTGGGCTATTATATTAGTAATTCGACGCCAGATTTTGATAAATTTCCACGTTTTGGACGTCTGAAATATTTTTATAGAAAAAATGTCTGGCTTATGAACACAATAATTTAAAAGCAGAATGAGATAGTTGGATAATATCGGGCATGTAGTTTTCACAGTTTTGTGATTTTTTAAAAAAATTATTTATTTATTACTAAGTAAAACGTTTTATGGGCCGATCGAATCAAAATCTCTTTTTTTACTCGAGAATTCATCCCCCGGGGGAGCACCACGAGCACGTGGGTGAGAAGCCGCCGGATAAGTGAGCGGGGTCTCGCTTCTCGTGGGGCTACAATAATAGTGGGGAGGGGGGTCGAGTTACCCCTACAGTGATAGCATGTACGGTCGGGTCGTGGCCGGTGATGGATACTAGGAGTCCCGCCTCAGTACTCGAGCTATTGCAGCGATTATCATTCAGAAACTCCGGGTACCAAGGCAGGGCAGGGGGAACTCTTTTAAGGTTAACTCGAGCATTTTGCGTTATGTCTGTTTGTAAATTTGTTCCTCACGAAGTCACGAACGAATGTGTTGTTTGATTTTTGTCGATACTGGCATGAATATTCCTGGAGGTCTTTAAAAATGACGTATATGTACGAATTTTTATTTTTTGATTCTGTTTCAAGATGGTAACCGTTTTAATGTTTCCAGTGTTTGGCGATCTTGACACCGTTAAAACATTTGAGTCATTTTGGTAATGGTGAGATATTTAGTAGTAATTTTATTAATACTGGTAAAATCAGACATTTAATTGCAATTTCGGTAGTACTGGTAAAATCAGACATTTAATTGTAATTTCGGTAATACTATTAAAATCAGACATTTAATTGTAATTTTGTTAAAACTGGTAAAATCAGACATTTAATTGTAATTTTGTTAATACGGGTAAAATCAGACATTTAATTGTAATTTTGTTAATACTGGTAAAATCAGACATTTAATTGTAATTTCGGTAATACTGGTAAAATCAGACATCTAATTGTAATTTTGTTAATACTGGCAAAATCAGGCATTTAATTGCAATTTTGTTAATACTGGTAAAATCAGACGTTTAATTGTAATTTTCTGAACACTGATAAAAGCTGAGACTTGAGTAAATAATTTGCAATCGAAAGAAAAATGCCTGAACCTTTAAAAGCTGCGACGAAGCGCAGATCTTAGATATTTTATTTATTTATTTGACACGATGTCTACTAGTAGTTCATGGAACTACTAGTTTTAAAAAAGGTAAGGTGAAAAGACAAACCTGAAGATGGCACTTCCAACACTATTTCTAACTTACATGTACCAATTAAAGAACTTTTCACTCACTATGGCAGATTTCAAATATTTTTTATAGAATAGAGACTCGAACACGCGATCCTCTAATCCAGAGGTTCCCAACCTGTGGTACGCGTATCCCTGGGAATACGCGAAGGACAAGTTGAGGATCCGCGAACTGAAAGACGGCAATGGCGAACACAAGAAAACATAAGGAATTACAAATGTTACAGAATTTGGTTCCTCCAAATTCTTGTAAAAAGTAAAAGCTGTGCAAGTCCTAAAGCCTATCCTCAAAATAAGAAAAACGAAGGTAAAAGAAAGTGTAATTTTTCGCTATCCTTATAAGTTAATGCGAAATTATTACAATACTGATTTCATCTGTTTTGATGTTGAACTAATGCAGTTTTAAAATGAAATAAAATGTAAAATCAAAAATAAATCCAGCAAAATTTATAAATTTGAGTCATTTGACTCTTATTGTGGCAAATCTGACGCGTGGTGACTTCGAAGCTTGCGTTAACGTGCTGCAAACTTGTTTCAAGCTTGCACTCTTGTCATGTCAAATTTGTTGCAAGCTTGCAGGTTTGCAGAGCAAGATTGCAGCAACTTTGCATCAAACTAAAATTGCTATCTGGGTAATCTTACCTAGGCACTTAACATTATTGCTAAAAACTTCCTTGTATAGTCGAATGGTTGGAGGGGGGTTGGATATGGTAGTAAGGAGTACGCGAAAATATAAAAAGACAAATCAAGGGTACGCGAGGGAAAAAAAGTTTGTAAACCGCTGTTCTAATACCTGGCCACTGGACACATTATATGCGTACAAAAAAAGACCCCGCAAAATGAAAAATCTTTCACATAAAAGAACATCGTATGTATATACTACTACGTTCCAAAATTTCCGAAACTTTTTAAATATTTTCCAAATTTAAATGAATTAAGGTGGAGATGTTGGTATATCAGAAGTGAATATGTGTAGCAATATTCGAAACTAATCTGACTCCATATCCTAAAATCTAACAAATATTTATTTACAACCACTTTTTAAAACGCAAATCTCTTATCTTCAACGATGCCTACAACTGTCGTTTTATAGCGCCAACATGATCGTTCACCTTCTTACAGTAAAGGCCCCCTGATGCCTCCTCTTTCAAAGCATTGATACCGTACCGCCATCCAGCGGTCGATTGTTTTACAAAATTGTAATGCAATGTAAAATAGTAATGAAATGTAAGAAATATATGCACACAGAAATTATAAATTATTTTACAAGTTACAAAACAAACAAAATGACAATGGAAATAATACAGTTTAAGATGACAATTAAAATAAAACAATGTTAACGTGTAAGGTACCTCAATGCCATATCTCACAGGACGAGCGAAATTATCGTATGACTGATTAGTCAGAACAGGTTTCATTTAGTTCAAAAACGAACAGCATATGAACGTAGGTCGCGATAACAAGCATTCACAGCTTCCAATAGTGGGGAAGGCCAAGTTGTGGATGTTACATCATCATAAGGCACACTCTCGCATGTCTCTCTTGGTGCTAAATTGCCTTTCAAAACGTCACATTCCAGTTTTCCCCCTACTATATTGTTCCCTTGATCTGTCTGCATGTGATAGTTTTCTACGGTTGAAAGATTTGTTTAAGAGGCAACTATTCTTGAGTTCCGAAGTGCAGCGACGAAGGCACTGGTGGATGATCCAAGAGGAGGCTTCTAATCCGCATTTACTTCCTTTCACTAATATAATTATTCCCCTGATCTGTCTCCATGTGATAGTTTTCTGCGGATCAAGGATTTGTTTAAGGGGCAACGATTCTCAAGTTCCGAAGAAGTGCAGCGACGAAGGCTCTGGTGGATGATCCAAAAGGAGGCTTCCAGTCCGTATTTAATTCCTTTTATTAACGATGGAAAGTATGCATAGTTGCACAAGGTAGTTACTTCGAAGGAAACACAAAACAAACAGATTCTATGTATTCATTCTTTCCGTAATAAAAAAAGCTACTGAACTTTTCGAACAAAATAGTAAATGTAAGTGAAGCGAAAAAAGAATTGCTCAGTATTTACTATGATAAATGTCATCTGACACATAGCGTATATTTTCCGCCTGTTCTTTCACACTTCAGTTAACGGATGGATTTTATTCAACCGTATGATAATAGTCACAGTAATACATATTAGCTACATATAGGTATGGTTGATCGTAAAACAACTCACTTTGCATAATGACTTTGACCGTTTTACAACTTATTATTTTTCGTATGTTAAATTTTTATGCAACAATCACTCTAAAGAATTGTTTTGAAGTAGTTTATTTAGGTTTCTTCAGTAAATTGAAAATAATTAGGCTCGAGAATTATCGTGGCACAATTTCTCTTGTATCTTTCGGGGCAAAATATCGGTTTTTAATCTTTATGAAACAGTGGAATGTACGTGATCTGTTGCACAAAGATAGTTATTATGACCTGTTAGATCTTGTTCCACAAGAACGCACATATGCTTCATTTTTCTGTATTTTTCATGGTGGGGCCCATGATGGAAAATGACACTAGTGGGAATTATAAAAGAAACCCGCCAATTGTTAACGTCGTCCTCTTTATAAATGGACTTTAGTATATTTTTTGGAAGAAGTTTTCCTTTTTCAAACCTGTGTGATTTGAAAGTTAGTTGTTTGTATATTCAGCCTAAGGTAAGTGTGATAGTCGTAATAGGAAATACATATAATAAAATTATTCATACATCTCTTTAAAATTTAAAATTAATTAAATTGATTAATGAAATAGCGAATATTTATTTTTAAAGATCAAAAATTCTAATTAAAATTTAACAAACTTTCGCACAGTTCAAAGAATTTTTTCACAAATTTCGTAGCTCTGAGTTCAACGGTAGCCTTGTAGAACGCCAACACACAGACACACACACTCACAAATAGACACACATTCTCCATTATTATTAGTAGAGATATTCTTCAAACAAATATTCTTGATGGGTACATAATAAATTATATTCTAAAGCTTCTGCATTTGGGTTATCAGATCCAATCACGTGACGTCACATCACAAAATAATGGTTAATGTTGTAGGTCATTTAGCAATTAACTTCCCGTTCTTTTATTCTGCATTGTGATAATGTAATACTGCATGAGTAAGACAAAGTTATGCAACTTATTCCAAAATTATCATGACTTGCTAGATGCGTATAACATAAGCATGAATTTACTCTATTATACACTATATGATCAAAAGTATCCGGATACTTTCGGATTTTCATTTTTTTATAATTTCCCCGGAAAGGCTAAATCAACTGCCCTTGAACTTCGACCTTGTAAATAATAGACTCTAACTCACGTTCTACAGTGACGATTCGGTCTTGAGGGCAGTTAGGGGCCGACCAGAAATTGATGAAGAAGAAACAAATCTGGGTTCATCCCGTTTCACAAAAAGCTGATAATGATTTGAAAATTGTATGAATTTGTTTTTCTTAATATGCGCATAGCTTACATGCATTTTCATAAAAATTGCAAGTATATTCTGGAAGATATATAGGCTTTCTTTAAAAATCCCAAATTTTCCAGCATGTTTTGTGCTTATAACATGCAGAGTTTTCCACCAAATAAAACGAAACTTACCGAAACAGTGACAATATGTTAGAGAAGTATTGTGTAAAAATTTGGAATAAATGCTTTGAATATTAGAGATCATATGAGTATTTGCATTAAATAATATTTACTGCGCATTTGAGGTACGTAGTGTAATTTTTCTTTCGTCATTTCAAAGCCATGTATGTAGGACAACTTATATAAAAATTCCAGTCGAATATCATTAAGATTTAGAAAGATATCAGCATCGCAACGAGCAGAATTTTTGGTTCCCTCTAAGAGAAACAAAATGATGAGGGTTTTCCGCAAATTGATATTTTTTTAACTTGAATCTTCGGATAGTAATAGTCCAACAGGAATTTAAATTATGAATTTTATGTGCAAGTATGCCTGGGTATTCAACATATTAAATTTTATAAAATTATTCGAAAATTCAAGTTTAAAAATTATCAATTTGTGGAAAAACACTCGTCAGTTTGTTTCTCTTAAAAAGAAGCAGAAAATTCTTTTCACTTCAATGCCGATATCTTTCTAAATATTAACGGTATTCCACTGGAATTCTTATATAAGTTGCCTTACTTATCTGGCTTTGAAGTTATGAAAGGAAAATTACGCTACGTCTCGCAAATTCTCACTCAAAAATTATTTACTAAAAATACTCATAAATTCTCTAATATTCAAAGTATTTTATCCACATTTTTACACAATGTTTCACTTGTATATCGTCATATATTTTTAAAATTTCGTATAATTTGGTGGAAAACTCTGAATGCTATAATCAAATAACATGCTGGTAAATTAGGGATTTTTTAACAAAACATTTATATCTTCCAGAATATATTAGCTATTTTTATGAAAATGCGTGTAAGCAATGTGCATATTAAGGAAAAGCAGTGATGCAATTTGCTAATCATTCTCAGCTATCTGTGGAACGGGATGAGCCCAGATTTTTTCTTCTTCATCAATTTTTGATAGATCCCCTAATTGCCCTCCTGACCGAATCTTCACTGTAAAAGGTGAG
>BGPR01053607.1:0-10370 GCA_013235015.1 Araneus ventricosus | reverse complement strand
AAAGGGCATCACCTGCACTGAATGAAGACAAGAAATCCTGGCTCAGGGAAATGGTTTCCAACAAAGCCTGGAGATGCACCAACATAAAAAATGTCTAAGAAACCTTGAGGCTGTGAGACCAAAGCTTTGTTAGGGCCCCTCTATATAACATATGACTAAGGATCACGTATCGTCCTTGAAGAAAAAATTTAGAATTGGAGACTTTTATTTTTTTTATAAAAAAAACAGAAGACACCCTAGAGCAAGCATAATATAACAAATGGAATATTCGTAAGCAAAAGGAATGCCAACATTTTGTTTTGATGCAAATATCATAAAAAAACAGTATCAAAATGCTTCGGAAAATGATGGTCTGATGACAAGTTATCTTAAGTCATTTGGTCTTTCAAATGTTGTTTTGTGAAGAAATTTTTATTTTTCTTTCGAATGTAAATTCATTATCATTAGAAGGGATGGCCTTGGTAAATATGAGTAGCCGGTATTTTTTTATTCAAGAATGATTTTTTTGGAATGTTTAAAATATTACAGCAGTTCTAATTAGTTTCTAGCTTTAGCTGGAATACTTCAGACGTCTCATCCGCAATACCATTAAAATAAAGACAAAAAAGCGTTAAGCCCACCAGCCAGGCATTTGAGTATGTATTTTAGTCTAACCCTTATAAATCTGTCTAGTAGAGGCTCGGGGAAAGCCACAAAGTTACCTATAGAGTTTTGGGTTGAACGGTGACATTGAGAACTCTGAGTCTGGGTTGCTGCCAGTTCTCCTGACACCTGAGCGAGTACCTGCGCCCAACAGCTTATTTTAAGGCCGGTCTGAGGGCGGTTTAAGTTTGCTTTAGGAACCTGAGACGAGAGATAAGCCGAGGCAGGGGTCCATCTCGCCAACCCACAGCTCATGTACCCTGCGCCTATGGGAATAAGAGAAGAGGTGGGGCAACACCAATCCAAGTTGGGAGATGCCAATGGTGCCTCTGCTTTCTCCCAAATTCCTGAGGCTCAAAGGGGCTACAGACAAACTGTCGCCTAAGGATTTAAAAGGAGTTGAACCATCTGAATATAAGCCAAAAATTACAGAAATGTCGATATCCTTCTGGCAGGCTGCGAGGGTTTCAAGTAAAACAAATGTAAGCTAAGCCTACTAAACATCAACCAGAGGGCAAAACCTTCGTAAAGAGCCACTTTGCGTAAAGAGCGCATAACGGTTTCATCCTACTTAGTTGTTGAATATGCTGATTATATTTACCATATTACTATGATAATAGCCTCTCAGATCTGTCTCTCGGTAGCTTTGAGGTCACCACAAATGCAACGTAGCACGCGAGGATTGAAAAAACAGCATTACTTCATTGTTAGAGAACCAACGTCGGTAATTTAAAAAGTAATTGTTGGTCTACTCAAATTATTAACTCTTAAAAAAGAGGAAATAAAATTTGGAAGTTATCGATTGATATAAAATTTATCTCTTTATGATTCAGTAGTCTCGAGAAAATTAAATTAAATTAATCTATATATTTAAAAATTAATTTCGTTTTTTTAATAGAGCAGTAAATGTCGTCTGTGGTGGCGATGAAGCGTAATATAGTTTGGACGCCACGATGTATCTGATTTTTAATGCAATCAAAATATATAATTTGATAATATTTTTAGCAACGTTTGGTCAAGCAGAGAAATGCTTTGTTTTGATTAGAATTCTCGAAAAATAATTAATTTAAAATTTAACTTTACCCTGGCGATTTGACAGCCAGAGAGAATTTCATGTATATTGAATTATAATAAAATTACAACAACGAAAAAAAAAAAAAAAAAATTAATAACGGGAATGTTTTCTTTTGAATAAAGATAGATAAAATAATATGTAAAGTCATCAAAACAATATAGCTTCCTGGCTCATAAAAACATATGTTTATTTAGTGCTTCAGCTTTAATCGGTCTTAAACATTTCTCTCATATATATCTATTTAAACATGCCTAAATTTGACGAAAATCTCTGAATGAAGAGGCACGAAAATCTCCGTTATACCATGAAGGGTAATTTTCAGTACAGATAGTAATCTGAAGTTATTTTTTCTGAGTATCTAAAACGGTGATTAGATCAAAAACCAGTCAGATTTCTTTGAATTGAATATAGTGTTTTCCTTGAATAATTCGTGGAGGAAGAGAAATATAAATGTAATCTCAGATTTTAAAAGAATTTTTTTTTTCAGACTAATTTAAATAAAATGAATCCATTGCCACCATTAAACCCGCATTATTTCTCTATAATATTACAGCTGTAATAAAACGACTATTCGCTCTCTTTCGTCTTTGGCTGGTGAGAATATCTAGAATCGAGCGTTCTGAGCCGGCAATCTCACATCTCCGATTGACTCTAACAACTAGTAGACCCTCTGCAGTGAACAAAGTTGCGCGAGCAGTTGAATGCTAAAGCATGTACCGGATCGCTTTTCATGCTATCGATTTCTCCAGTACACAATGCCAGTCACAAAGAGTTATTTAAGGTACATCGTGTCCGATTCCTATTAATTCTTAGGAAATGCTGAAAGTACTGCAATCTGCATAAAGGGTGAATACAACCATCGCCATTATTATTCCAGCCACAGTGAAGATTGTAGTATTTGAAATTTTGGATTTAATCATACTGAGATGATAAGAGTATGACGATGAACATTGTTATTAAAGAAAGTACAGACAGGCGTTTGAAGATATGTTTATGTATTAAATGAGTTGATGTTGACCCAAGAACAGAAATATAAATACTACAGTGGACTAATTCTCTCCTTAAATAGGTTTAAACAATCAGATTATGATATATTGTTTTATACTATTTGAATTCATTTCATAAAACGATAAGATATTTCATTAAAAGTAATATAAATGAAACTATTTCATCATACATCATTTTAAAAATGTTATTTATATTTTGGTTTTTATTTCCTTCTGTAACCTCATCTTTACTATTGATAATTTTTCTTACCCTCAGGGTGCCAAGGTATTCCAAGATCATTTTGACCAAATGAGATTTAAAAAAAAACTTTTTCGGTTTCAGCAGTAAAAATGATTACTAAATTTCGATTTTTTTTCTCTTTAGGGAGCTAAGTTTTTCTGTTCTAGAAATTAGTGGGTATATTTTCTTGTTAAGAATTTGTTTCTTTGAAAGTCGAATATATTAAGCATGAAGTTATAATGTGAGTGATGACTTCTCACCAAACACCTGATACCTTGATATTTAAAAAAGTATATTAATGTTACTTGATAAATCAGAATTCTAGCAGGAAGAGATGATTCTTGAGATGAAATACCTTACTGAGCTGTCCTAGTTCCATAAAAAGCTCTGCTTACGTAATAAAGCTGTGATTTGCGATAAATTCGGTTATAATCAGTTGGGTCAGGAAAATCATCTGGGGCTGCAATGCAACTAGTTTTAACTGTGTAACATTTTCATTATCTTAATAAACTAATTTTTAATACTTTAATCCTTGTTAATAAAAAATTTATTAGATTTTGTCTTCTAAATTATTTTAATGAAAACATTTTAATTTAGAAATTAGTATCTTTTAGCTAACAATAATTAAGAATTTTTAAAATGAATTTTCACAGTTATTTTACTCGTCTGGTGCCTACCATTTACAAAGGATGAGCCGACTGAACAGAAAACCATTGAAAGCTTTTTTTAAGGGTAAAGAATAAATCATGGAAATGAAGTATTATTTATATATATATGATATCTAATCAATCTCATGCTTAAAATAAAACGGCTCTTCTGGTTTTGCATTTTCAAGAGAAATAATCAATGATGTTTTCCACATTATGGTAGTGACCATTAAATGTCTTAAAAGACGCTCTTTATCAGGGCAAAAAACAAGAATTTTTTTTATATAAGTCCGCTCAATGCTATATTCATAAATCTTGCGTTCAGATCTCATCCTTCGTTTCATTCCTCAGTGTTTCGGTTTTTGAATTATAATGTTCTTAAACACCATTTGACAGACAGCATATTCCAATTTTTTTCAGTAGAGAAGGGGAGACCCCGGAGCTCTCAAAACGATGGCGATTCTCAAGTTATAGGTATTATTTGTGCATTAATGTTCTTTTTGTATAATAGTATCCAGAAAGTAGGGTCAAGATTTACTTCATGGTATTTACCTACCTATAAGTGGAAGTGTGGTCTTTCAAATGAATGTACTTACTGAGCTAGAAGATATATTCATTCAAACTCCTATCATCATTTGAGCACTAACACAGGCCCTAGAGCCGTTGTATTTGATATTCTTTAAAATTTTATGTTTCTTTAGCTACCCCTTAGGAAACTTCTTTGACATAGCAAATATATCCACTAGGATAATATTGTGCTTTAAATTTGCAATCCATTCTTTTCAGATACTATTACATTTAGATGCGTCAAAGTGAAATACATTGAGAACAAAAGAAAAAAACAATTATTATTGAGTTCACATTTATGTACGGTAATTTTTAAACTAATTTCTTTAATTTAGTAATTAATAATTCTTGATTTTTTTTATTCATTTTCAAACGTATTTATTTTTCAAAATCTCTGTCCTCGTGAGAACATTTTTCCTGGTCAAAAAACGACCTTCTTAACGACAGTCTTTTAGACGATTCCATCGCGCGATAGGGAACTAATCTCCCTTCAGAGTGCTACGTATTATCTTCGATGTTACTTAAATAACCTTAATTCAGAAAAAAAAAGTTTTGAGATCCACTTGCAAATGTAGCATGCTCGACAGAAGCATACCAGTTCAAACGGATTTTATAGTTTGTCGGAAGGGAATCATTTTGAGAACGGGTTGAGGGAAAATTCCACACTGTAACGGTTTTCTCCAGCTTTTCGGATCAGCTAAACAGCCTAAAAGTTGCTTCATGATTGTATGGTTCAAATAACTATAAAGTGTATGTGATTAAATTTATTCGCATGAAGATAATGGAGGTGCTAGTCTCCGCAGTCCCTATACACTACGAGCCATCCCTGGTTGATTTAACATATTTGCTCCATTAAAATCGCACTTTAAGCTTTTGACTCAGCTAACATTGTTGGTACAAAATGCTACTAAATATTTAATATTTGTTAGTTCGAGGGGCTCATGCAACGGTTCTAGATAGATGCAGCACCACTCCATTGTATAAGTATTCACACTTCATTAAATCTACACTAAACAATCATGAAATTTCAATTCAACGTTTCGTTTTCAAGGTGAAAGCGAGGAAAAACCAAGGCAGATCTCCTATTCATTTTTTTTTTTCACTACCAGAAGAAGATCCGCGGAAAAAAGAAACCACTCAAATGAGAATCTGTGATCCTCTTACAGCAGTTGAATCCTTAACTCCGGTCCAGTGGACTGGTTTACTGTCCGTGGAAATGGTAAGCCAAAGTCGCTATAAATTAATCATTCTTTTATGAAGCACTAATTCAACTCGACTGTCTTCCGGCAAGATCTGTACGGTTATCTGAAGATGGAGACCTCCTCGTTAAGAGAACAAATCAGTTGTTTAAGCTCTTGAGGTTAAATGCTAACCAGCCTTTATTCATGTTTTGGTGTAACTGTATTTTATTTTGAGATATGTTTAAAATATTGTATTGAGCCATAGTTAAAAGAATGATTTAATGTTTACATACAATAAAATTAAGTCAAACATATCTAAAATAAGACAATCACCGTCCCCCCCCCCTCGGGGACTCACTCAAAAGATTATCAGACGTTGACCTGTCCACTGATAAAGGGGCCTTGACCATTACAGCCTCGGAATTCGAAACGCAGTTATAGGTGAAAAGAGGCTTCCAACAGGGACCAGTGTTCAGATCGATAGTCCGTCAAATGAGGAATTTCAGACTCACAGGAAAATTTTTTTTCATCACTTCGAATACATAAGATCGAGATGATATCGAATCCTCAAAAGGTTTTAGTAATTTCTGAACGAAATTTCCTTTCAATCAAAGGATTTTTTTTGATAATCTTAGTTTATAAATCCTGATGAAATACATACAACTTTGAGGATAACAAAATGTTTCAAACTTTTTTTGACCCCCAATCATAATCCCAACTCTGCGTCGCTGATTCATATCTTTTAAGAAGCCTCAGTGAATTCAGGGAGGCCAATAAGACCACCCCCTTTTCCTTCAAAATAGCAATTCTTGATTTCTTTTAACATCATTACAACCTGTTTTTTTTTCTTATCTTCATTTCTTTAAAAAAATAATGAAATCGTATTCAACATTACTTTCTATTGGCTTGACTGGTTTCAAATCTTCCTTGCTCTTTGTAGTCCCATTCCACTTGTACTGTAGTTTGGCATGGTCGAGATATTATTTTGGCTAGAATTCTCATTTGTATTTTATTAAATTATCGAAGGTATTGTATATGTTTTGTAAGTTCTTGCTGTCAGGTAGTAAAGCTCAAAGTTAAAGAGTTTTGGCTTACTTGTGCCTTCAGATTTCACTTCATCTTATCAAATGACCTACATGACCTCTATCTTAGCAACCTACCAATCCTAGATTTCGTTACTGGAAACTTTGATTTCGGAAAAACTCGGTCGCTTCAGAACCTGAATTCTGTAAAGAATATTAGATAAATATTTTCTCCCAATTTTAAAATATCACAGTGCACCTTAGATAGATGCAATAAGATAAATGAATCGTTCTTTTTCATCTTTGAAATTCCTGTTACTACATCAGAAATTGAACTCTGCTTTTTAACATTAAAAAAAGAATAAAATATTTTCTGACGCACCCAATATGAATCGGGATAGGTTACATGTAGCCTATAATGATATGATTTCAATGGATAAAGCATTTTTTTAATCGTCATACATGCATCAAGATATGAGGTTTTGATCTTTTCGCTGAAAGCAAAACCAGATGAATGGATTTTATTTTTAAGTAATTTTTAATTATTTTCATTCGTATTTTATTCAATATTCGCTTATGCCTATATTTACATTAGTTATACCATAACCTTGTTTCTTATCAATTAATAAGAAAAAGAAAATTATTTTCTTTCTGAACTACATTGTCATTTTTCCCCAGCCGCAGCTGCGTGAATTTTTATAAGTGTAAGGAATTCAGGAAATGGAAATGGAAAAAAAAATTTCGAGCTTAATGGGAGTTGGAACCTTAAGTCCGTTAACCCTAACCCTATTACTTCGATGTACCTTTTCTCAAAATCTGTCATAGATTCATGTTTAAAATTCTTTATACAAGTAAAGTACATCTTTATCATTATACTAAAATGATTTTTTTTTTCAAGAATTTATTTTTTACAAATTTTTTTGTGTCAAAACAAAAAATGTTAGATTAGTCACTTCGATGTACCTTTCCTCAAATTCGGTTATAGATACATGTTTGAAATTTTTTATAAAAGTAAAGTATACCTGAATACCTAGTATACTGAAATGAGCATTTGGTTAATTTTTAAGTTTTTATAAATTTACAAAATATTTAATTAGGCATAGAGAAATTTTACCCTACTTTGACACAAAAAAATTGTAAAAAATAAAGTTTTGAGTTTTTTTTAAAAAAGCTCATTTCAGTATAATAAGAAAGGTGTCCTTTTTTGTATAAAAAGTTTCAAACGTGTATCTATAAGAAATTTTGAGAAAAGGTACATCGAAATGCACAATTTTAATTTTTTTGTTTTGACACAAAAAATTTGTAAAAAATAAATTGTTGAATTTTTTAAAAATCATTTCGGTATAATGAGAAAGATGTACTTTACTTGTATAAAAAATTTCAAACATGAATCTATAACAGATTTTGAGAAAAGTACAGGGTTAGGGTTAACGGACTTAGGGTTCCAACTCCCTTTAATTTTTTATTACAATTAATTTGTTAAAATACTTACCTATTTGAAGAAAAAATGTTATAAGTTTATTTATTAAATATAAGACTACTCAACGTTAATGGGATAAGACAAGAAAATGTAAGTTGTACAAGTATGCATCACTAAGTGAAGGATCAAAAGTTAAAGCACCTCCAAGATTGTATAACACGAATCGCAACCGATTGTTACTGCTTATAAATGAAATTAAATAAAGCATGCTTATCTTCGACGAGAAACATAGGCGGCTCGTCCGGGGGGGGCAGGGGGGGCAACTGCCCCCTCACTTGCAAAAGTAAAGGGGCCTTGCCCCCTCACTTTTCAAAGTTCAAAATTAACGATCCCTCGAAAAATGGATCCCAAGCTGAAGCTTTGTTGAATAATATCGAAAGTTTCCAATTCATTTTTTGTCTACTTCTGATCCAAAGAGTTTTGGAAGCTACAGATACGCTTTCGAAAGCTTTGCAATCAAAATCGCTAATTTTTTTTAACAGTTAAAGAACTGGTTAATGCAACAAAAGAATGTTTGCATGAATCCCGAAGTGAAGATTTTTTTGAAAAGTTGTGGATATATGTTAACGATATTTGTGAAGTAAAATCGTTAACTTCTCCAAAACTTCCACGCTCTAGAAAGGTGTCTTCGGAAATAGGCGGCAGTTCCTTCAGCATGTCACAAAGTGTTAAATCGTTCTATTAAACGTAAATTGCTTTTCCAGTTATAGATGCTGCTTTAAACACAATAGACGAAAGGTTCAAAGAAAATGAGCTGGATATTTTTCGATCTCTAAAAGATGTAAAATGTTCCAATTCATCAAAGATCATAAAAAATGTATCAGTTCAAAGAGTCTCTGAAACATATGATCTTGATATGGAAAAAAATAAAGGGGGAGATACAAATTTTTCAGAAAATGTGTACAAAAAATACATCGACTCTTTGCCAGAAATATCCACGGAGATAACAGAACTGAGGAAAAGATGCAATATTCTTGTTGAAAAGGAACTCTGTGATATACATATTTCCATACTTGACAAAACTAATCCAAATTCTCCTTGTGATACCTGTCTCAACTACATCATGTGCGAGAAGTTTTTCATGCTTAAGATCTTTAAAATCATACCTTAGAAATAGTATGTGTCAAGAGAGGCGTTTTGCACTTGCTGTTTTGAAGATCGAAAATACTGTAGATATTGACTTTACTAAGGTAATAGAACAATTTGCGAAAAACAAAAATCGCAGGCTGTCTTTCTTCTAATTTATAATACGGATGTATATTGTATAACATAATATCAAATAAATAAATTTATAACTGACCTGCTTTCTCTGTGTTTGGGAGTACGCCGTTTTGTGACGACATCAATGATAGATTCACGAGTTTAAAGAAAGAAGAATTGACTTAATAGGTATTTTTATATTTTTCTCATGTTATTATTTCATGAGAATTGAAATGGAACTTTGAATTGGAAGGAGGGACTCTACGGTGGCCATCCGTTCCGATTTTTGAGGTCGTGTCCCGAATTTTTTAGAGAAGGTCATTTAATCAATAATGACGTTAAAATCCAATAATATAGTCCATTTTACAAAAAAAAATCAGCATTAGGTGCGCCCCACCCACACACTCGCATCTCTTTTGACCCCCCACTTTTTTGGTGCACCAGCCGCCTATGACGAGAAATTATTGAAACCCAAAAAATCTTCGATTTATAACGTGTATTTGTAAAAGAGTTTCTTTTTGCATAGAAAGCAAAAAATAGGTAGCATTAGACGAGCAGTAAATTTACATGCAATATATATAAAGGAATTCCTAACTACATTATAAAAGTTTGAACTTTTTAAAGACGATAAGCAACTATCGTAAGTTACAAATTATCCAGCAGTTACATCTCAGTTTGTCCGTTTCATTTCCCCTTCTTCTCTCATTTGCATATTTATTGAATTACATAAATTAAATTTTCAAACCCCTAACTGAAAATTTTAATTTTCAGCAATCCTTATTCCATCATTTCTACACAAAAATTTTACAACATTTTTAAAAAGGATGAAACAAAAACGTGCCTGCTTTAAAATAGGAAAAAAAGTTATTGCAGTTAAAGGAAGAAAAATATCGTCATAATTTAAAGTGCCCTTTAGAAATCCGCGAGGAACACCTTCATTTTGTGATCAAAAATGAAAATTTGATTTTCTCCGAACAATGGAAACGTGTTTTTCGGAATGTACACAGAGTCGTTTGTCTTTAAACATCGTCCATGCAAATGAAACTCGTGACTGAGAATACAAATGAGTTCATCTTTGCTCTTATTACTCTCGCAAAACGCAAATAAAAGCGAAAAACAAAGGATAATTTTTAGTGCCCACGTAGCTTTAAAATTCAAATATTTTCTGTGGGAGATTTTTTGGTACTATGTTGCATACTTTTATGAGCATCAAAATGTTATTTTAGTTTGTTTTATATTTTCATTATTATTAACTGTCCTCTGCTTTATATTATTCCTAACCGGACAAAATAATTTGAAACACAATGAATTAACTCTTTTCAACAAAGA
>BGPR01053605.1:0-10370 GCA_013235015.1 Araneus ventricosus | reverse complement strand
CTCACCTTTTACAGTGAAGATTCGGTCAGGAGGGCAATTAGGGGATCTATCAAAAATTGATGAAGAAGAAAAAATCTGGGCTCATCCCGTTCCACAGATAGCTGAGAATGATTAGCAAATTGCATCACTGCTTTTCCTTAATATGCACATTGCTTACACGCATTTTCATAAAAATAGCTAATATATTCTGGAAGATATAAATGTTTTGTTAAAAAATCCCTAATTTACCAGCATGTTATTTGATTATAGCATTCAGAGTTTTCCACCAAATTATACGAAATTTTAAAAATATATGACGATATACAAGTGAAACATTGTGTAAAAATGTGGATAAAATACTTTGAATATTAGAGAATTTATGAGTATTTTTAGTAAATAATTTTTGAGTGAGAATTTGCGAGACGTAGCGTAATTTTCCTTTCATAACTTCAAAGCCAGATAAGTAAGGCAACTTATATAAGAATTCCAGTGGAATACCGTTAATATTTAGAAAGATATCGGCATTGAAGTGAAAAGAATTTTCTGCTTCTTTTTAAGAGAAACAAACTGACGAGTGTTTTTCCACAAATTGATAATTTTTAAACTTGAATTTTCGAATAATTTTATAAAATTTAATATGTTGAATACCCAGGCATACTTGCACATAAAATTCATAATTTAAATTCCTGTTGGACTATTACTATCCGAAGATTCAAGTTAAAAAAATATCAATTTGCGGAAAACCCTCATCATTTTGTTTCTCTTAGAGGGAACCAAAAATTCTGCTCGTTGCGATGCTGATATCTTTCTAAATCTTAATGATATTCGACTGGAATTTTTATATAAGTTGTCCTACATACATGGCTTTGAAATGACGAAAGAAAAATTACACTACGTACCTCAAATGCGCAGTAAATATTATTTAATGCAAATACTCATATGATCTCTAATATTCAAAGCATTTATTCCAAATTTTTACACAATACTTCTCTAACATATTGTCACTGTTTCGGTAAGTTTCGTTTTATTTGGTGGAAAACTCTGCATGTTATAAGCACAAAACATGCTGGAAAATTTGGGATTTTTAAAGAAAGCCTATATATCTTCCAGAATATACTTGCAATTTTTATGAAAATGCATGTAAGCTATGCGCATATTAAGAAAAACAAATTCATACAATTTTCAAATCATTATCAGCTTTTTGTGAAACGGGATGAACCCAGATTTGTTTCTTCTTCATCAATTTCTGGTCGGCCCCTAACTGCCCTCAAGACCGAATCGTCACTGTAGAACGTGAGTTAGAGTCTATTATTTACAAGGTCGAAGTTCAAGGGCAGTTGATTTAGCCTTTCCGGGGAAATTATAAAAAAATGAAAATCCGAAAGTATCCGGATACTTTTGATCATATAGTGTATAATAGAGTAAATTCATGCTTATGTTATACGCATCTAGCAAGTCATGATAATTTTGGAATAAGTTGCATAACTTTGTCTTACTCATGCAGTATTACATTATCACAATGCAGAATAAAAGAACGGGAAGTTAATTGCTAAATGACCTACAACATTAACCATTATTTTGTGATGTGACGTCACGTGATTGGATCTGATAACCCAAATGCAGAAGCTTTAGAATATAATTTATTATGTACCCATCAAGAATATTTGTTTGAAGAATATCTCTACTAATAATAATGGAGAATGTGTGTCTATTTGTGAGTGTGTGTGTCTGTGTGTTGGCGTTCTACAAGGCTACCGTTGAACTCAGAGCTACGAAATTTGTGAAAAAATTCTTTGAACTGTGCGAAAGTTTGTTAAATTTTAATTAGAATTTTTGATCTTTAAAAATAAATATTCGCTATTTCATTAATCAATTTAATTAATTTTAAATTTTAAAGAGATGTATGAATAATTTTATTATATGTATTTCCTATTACGACTATCACACTTACCTTAGGCTGAATATACAAACAACTAACTTTCAAATCACACAGGTTTGAAAAAGGAAAACTTCTTCCAAAAAATATACTAAAGTCCATTTATAAAGAGGACGACGTTAACAATTGGCGGGTTTCTTTTATAATTCCCACTAGTGTCATTTTCCATCATGGGCCCCACCATGAAAAATACAGAAAAATGAAGCATATGTGCGTTCTTGTGGAACAAGATCTAACAGGTCATAATAACTATCTTTGTGCAACAGATCACGTACATTCCACTGTTTCATAAAGATTAAAAACCGATATTTTGCCCCGAAAGATACAAGAGAAATTGTGCCACGATAATTCTCGAGCCTAATTATTTTCAATTTACTGAAGAAACCTAAATAAACTACTTCAAAACAATTCTTTAGAGTGATTGTTGCATAAAAATTTAACATACGAAAAATAATAAGTTGTAAAACGGTCAAAGTCATTATGCAAAGTGAGTTGTTTTACGATCAACCATACCTATATGTAGCTAATATGTATTACTGTGACTATTATCATACGGTTGAATAAAATCCATCCGTTAACTGAAGTGTGAAAGAACAGGCGGAAAATATACGCTATGTGTCAGATGACATTTATCATAGTAAATACTGAGCAATTCTTTTTTCGCTTCACTTACATTTACTATTTTGTTCGAAAAGTTCAGTAGCTTTTTTTATTACGGAAAGAATGAATACATAGAATCTGTTTGTTTTGTGTTTCCTTCGAAGTAACTACCTTGTGCAACTATGCATACTTTCCATCGTTAATAAAAGGAATTAAATACGGACTGGAAGCCTCCTTTTGGATCATCCACCAGAGCCTTCGTCGCTGCACTTCTTCGGAACTTGAGAATCGTTGCCCCTTAAACAAATCCTTGATCCGCAGAAAACTATCACATGGAGACAGATCAGGGGAATAATTATATTAGTGAAAGGAAGTAAATGCGGATTAGAAGCCTCCTCTTGGATCATCCACCAGTGCCTTCGTCGCTGCACTTCGGAACTCAAGAATAGTTGCCTCTTAAACAAATCTTTCAACCGTAGAAAACTATCACATGCAGACAGATCAAGGGAACAATATAGTAGGGGGAAAACTGGAATGTGACGTTTTGAAAGGCAATTTAGCACCAAGAGAGACATGCGAGAGTGTGCCTTATGATGATGTAACATCCACAACTTGGCCTTCCCCACTATTGGAAGCTGTGAATGCTTGTTATCGCGACCTACGTTCATATGCTGTTCGTTTTTGAACTAAATGAAACCTGTTCTGACTAATCAGTCATACGATAATTTCGCTCGTCCTGTGAGATATGGCATTGAGGTACCTTACACGTTAACATTGTTTTATTTTAATTGTCATCTTAAACTGTATTATTTCCATTGTCATTTTGTTTGTTTTGTAACTTGTAAAATAATTTATAATTTCTGTGTGCATATATTTCTTACATTTCATTACTATTTTACATTGCATTACAATTTTGTAAAACAATCGACCGCTGGATGGCGGTACGGTATCAATGCTTTGAAAGAGGAGGCATCAGGGGGCCTTTACTGTAAGAAGGTGAACGATCATGTTGGCGCTATAAAACGACAGTTGTAGGCATCGTTGAAGATAAGAGATTTGCGTTTTAAAAAGTGGTTGTAAATAAATATTTGTTAGATTTTAGGATATGGAGTCAGATTAGTTTCGAATATTGCTACACATATTCACTTCTGATATACCAACATCTCCACCTTAATTCATTTAAATTTGGAAAATATTTAAAAAGTTTCGGAAATTTTGGAACGTAGTAGTATATACATACGATGTTCTTTTATGTGAAAGATTTTTCATTTTGCGGGGTCTTTTTTTGTACGCATATAATGTGTCCAGTGGCCAGGTATTAGAACAGCGGTTTACAAACTTTTTTTCCCTCGCGTACCCTTGATTTGTCTTTTTATATTTTCGCGTACTCCTTACTACCATATCCAACCCCCCTCCAACCATTCGACTATACAAGGAAGTTTTTAGCAATAATGTTAAGTGCCTAGGTAAGATTACCCAGATAGCAATTTTAGTTTGATGCAAAGTTGCTGCAATCTTGCTCTGCAAACCTGCAAGCTTGCAACAAATTTGACATGACAAGAGTGCAAGCTTGAAACAAGTTTGCAGCACGTTAACGCAAGCTTCGAAGTCACCACGCGTCAGATTTGCCACAATAAGAGTCAAATGACTCAAATTTATAAATTTTGCTGGATTTATTTTTGATTTTACATTTTATTTCATTTTAAAACTGCATTAGTTCAACATCAAAACAGATGAAATCAGTATTGTAATAATTTCGCATTAACTTATAAGGATAGCGAAAAATTACACTTTCTTTTACCTTCGTTTTTCTTATTTTGAGGATAGGCTTTAGGACTTGCACAGCTTTTACTTTTTACAAGAATTTGGAGGAACCAAATTCTGTAACATTTGTAATTCCTTATGTTTTCTTGTGTTCGCCATTGCCGTCTTTCAGTTCGCGGATCCTCAACTTGTCCTTCGCGTATTCCCAGGGATACGCGTACCACAGGTTGGGAACCTCTGGATTAGAGGATCGCGTGTTCGAGTCTCTATTCTATAAAAAATATTTGAAATCTGCCATAGTGAGTGAAAAGTTCTTTAATTGGTACATGTAAGTTAGAAATAGTGTTGGAAGTGCCATCTTCAGGTTTGTCTTTTCACCTTACCTTTTTTAAAACTAGTAGTTCCATGAACTACTAGTAGACATCGTGTCAAATAAATAAATAAAATATCTAAGATCTGCGCTTCGTCGCAGCTTTTAAAGGTTCAGGCATTTTTCTTTCGATTGCAAATTATTTACTCAAGTCTCAGCTTTTATCAGTGTTCAGAAAATTACAATTAAACGTCTGATTTTACCAGTATTAACAAAATTGCAATTAAATGCCTGATTTTGCCAGTATTAACAAAATTACAATTAGATGTCTGATTTTACCAGTATTACCGAAATTACAATTAAATGTCTGATTTTACCAGTATTAACAAAATTACAATTAAATGTCTGATTTTACCCGTATTAACAAAATTACAATTAAATGTCTGATTTTACCAGTTTTAACAAAATTACAATTAAATGTCTGATTTTAATAGTATTACCGAAATTACAATTAAATGTCTGATTTTACCAGTACTACCGAAATTGCAATTAAATGTCTGATTTTACCAGTATTAATAAAATTACTACTAAATATCTCACCATTACCAAAATGACTCAAATGTTTTAACGGTGTCAAGATCGCCAAACACTGGAAACATTAAAACGGTTACCATCTTGAAACAGAATCAAAAAATAAAAATTCGTACATATACGTCATTTTTAAAGACCTCCAGGAATATTCATGCCAGTATCGACAAAAATCAAACAACACATTCGTTCGTGACTTCGTGAGGAACAAATTTACAAACAGACATAACGCAAAATGCTCGAGTTAACCTTAAAAGAGTTCCCCCTGCCCTGCCTTGGTACCCGGAGTTTCTGAATGATAATCGCTGCAATAGCTCGAGTACTGAGGCGGGACTCCTAGTATCCATCACCGGCCACGACCCGACCGTACATGCTATCACTGTAGGGGTAACTCGACCCCCCTCCCCACTATTATTGTAGCCCCACGAGAAGCGAGACCCCGCTCACTTATCCGGCGGCTTCTCACCCACGTGCTCGTGGTGCTCCCCCGGGGGATGAATTCTCGAGTAAAAAAAGAGATTTTGATTCGATCGGCCCATAAAACGTTTTACTTAGTAATAAATAAATAATTTTTTTAAAAAATCACAAAACTGTGAAAACTACATGCCCGATATTATCCAACTATCTCATTCTGCTTTTAAATTATTGTGTTCATAAGCCAGACATTTTTTCTATAAAAATATTTCAGACGTCCAAAACGTGGAAATTTATCAAAATCTGGCGTCGAATTACTAATATAATAGCCCAGATCTCTCGGTAACGCTCTGACGTCACCAACAATAAAACTCGAACCATAGCACATTGAAACACTAAACAGCATTATTTCATCGTAAGAGAACCTAAATTTCAGTAATTTTAAATTTAAAAGAGTAGTTGTCGTTCTAATTTCAAATTTAATAGCTCTAAATTAGTGAAATAAAATTTGCTATCCATTGATATTAAATTCATCTCGCTATGATCAATAATTCCCGAGAAATTTTAAATTATATTAATCATATATTTCAAATTAATTTCCGTTTTTCAATAGAAAGTAGTAAATTACGTCAGTGGTATATCATGCGCGTGATATAGTTTGGACGCCAAGATGCATCTCATTATTTATTGCAATCGTGATGATATAGTTTGGTAATATTTTTTGGCAACATTTGACAAGCAGCGATGTGCTTTGTTTTGAAACTAGATTTTCTATCTATCTAGATTATATCTACTAGATTTTCTAGATATTTATTAGACCAAGAGGTTTTTTGAATAAAGAAATATGCAAATAATATGTAAATAAAAAAATATTTCCTGTCATAAAACATATGTTTATTTTATTTGTTTTCAACCAATGTTAAACATCTCTCTCGTAGTTTATACCTATTTAAACACGTAAAATTTGACGGGAAATCTCTCCAATGAAGAGGCAATTTCCACCCGTCATAACATGACCGGCGATTTTTCTAGTTTTTTAATAAATGCAATACTCTCTTTTTATACTTTATATGCGTGAAAGTACGAACACTAACAAAAAAGCGCAGCTTAATTAAGAGTATGCTTGATTCGCATGCGCCATGCCGTTAACTACGTGGCACGAATTTATCGAATTTTGACAAAATGTATATCAAGTGTCATGAATGTAAATTTTATTACCAACGAGAAAGTTGAAATGTGCTACTCATAAAAATTAGGGAATATTTCAAAATGACTATGAAGCGATAAAAAAGGAGCATCCAATTTTTATTTTTTATCAACTAAGAACACCAGAGTTTTATCTTATCGTTTGCTTTCCTGGTGTTCTTCTTTAATTAAAAAAAAGAAGTCATATACTTCTTTTTTACCTTGTCATATGCATTTTGAAATATTCCCTCCGTTAGCAATAGTGTTTACAAATTTTTTTTTTTTATAATATTACAAAATTCGTCTGGTGTGTGTACGTGAACCGATAACCAGGATAATAAAAAAATGACATTTTATTTGACGAATGTTCCATGCAAACAAAACGTTGCACGGGTAACAAAACTATGCAGCACTTTTGTAAATTCACAGCATTTTCAATAGTGCTCAACGTCTTATCAGTTCACCAGTTTAGACTGCTGACCAAACTCCAACAGGCTCATTCTTTGTTTGAGAGTTCGCTTGTTATACCTTTTCCAACAGGAAATGACGTCACATAGTAATTTCTAGAGGGTACTGGATATTTACACTCCTAGTATAGATCGGACCAGAGTTCAGGAATTTTCTAGAAGTTTCGTTTTGTTGCCGAATTCGCCAATTTTGCCGTCAAGGTTGGAGTTCATTGGCTCCCAGTAAAACCTCTGTAAAATTATCTTTCTTGTCCTAAGATAGGATGTCAGGGAAACAAATTTATAACTTTGCAACACTATATTTTTAAAAGTAATAAAAGACGTAACGGATGATTAGCGCAGGGATTTTCACTAAAAATTTCAATAAGTTATTTTTACGTTTCCTGTCATGTACGTCAGAAATGCTAACTGCAATTCATCAGTTTGAAGCTAATTGATTCAGTTTCAGAATGTGACATGTAAAAACCTAACACAGACCAGTATTTCATTATATAGGGTGTTGTAAAAGAATATCTTAACTTTGAAGGGCCACAATTACAAAACATAAGAAATTACAACCTTTTTCTTCACATTAAATCACAAATAACAATTCAACCTTTTCGCAATGATTTAAATTTAACTAATAATAAATTATTAACTAATTATTAATTATGAATTGTTAAAGTGATATTTATTTACCCAAAAGGAACGTATATGCCTATTAGGACCGAAAGGGTTAAAGTTAGTAAAATACAAATGTTCACTGTGACCACCACCAGAAACACGAAATGATATCCAGTCAATAGAACTCATTTCCACTTTTTGTAGCATCTTCGCAGTTACAGTTTGAATGTCTGTAGTTATTCGCGTTTTTAATTCGTCAGTGTTCGCCGGTAGCACCTGGAGATTCAAGAGATTGCCAGCAGAAGGCGCATTCCAGTGACTGAATTTTAAACACTTTTTTTATGTGGAGATTCCTAATTCTCTAGTCGTATAGACGAATTTTCTGGTTTGTTTATTTACAGTAAAAACATTTTCGCTTTGAAGATCCATTGACTTAGCATTACACCGGAAATACGCATTACAGGCAAGTAAACAAACCAGAAAACTTGCCCATACGTGATACGAGGAGTGATGTCTGTAAGCGCTCTAAGTTTGTGAATGAATCGTAAACTCAACTCTTATATTCGTATGTTCTGTATTCTGTATGCACAAGAGAAAAGAGATCGTTGTTAGATATCTTTCACTTCGATGTTTTTCGTAAGAAATCAATTATTAGTAATGTCAATTCTAGATGTCATTACGGCAGATAACAATCAATGGAATTAACAAATCAATCATGTATATCAAACGTCGGAACGAGGTGAGTCAATCATTTGTTGTCTGTATTTATTTTAAAGCATGTATTTTTAAGTCATAACGTTAATAATAGTTAATACGCATCAGGGAAGTTACTCTATCTATTAATTCAACTTACCCATTCTTTAATCATAATCTTAAATACTAAATCAACAGTGGCGGAAAAAACACCAAATAAAGAACTTATAAATCTATCACTCATTGCTATTCGTAAAATGATGCGCTTCCTAGTTTTATTGAGGAGATATAGCTTTTCAAAGGTGGGGATTATTTTGTAAACACCCTGTACATTAAGAACAGACATTGCAAACATTCATTTTGGTGACAGTCCAAATTTTGAAAACTTTCTGTCAAACCATATCTTTAAGACTACGAATCACACTAATCAGTTGCTATCAACAAGGAATTTAACCTATTTAAGTTCAGATTCAGAAGTATACTCCGCCCTGTGCAGCCGGAGAGAGCAATTGGCCGTTGATCTATAAATTGCCCACGTGTCATTCAAAGAAAAATCACTTAAGACACATGAAGTGACAACAATTTTTTTATGTACAGTTTTCACCTTTAGATGAACTGCCAAGTCCAGCAAGCCAAGTGAAAGAAAGTTTTGAGGAAAGTACTCCTTCCTAATGACATCAAACTTTTGACATCTATATACTAGGTGGCTAATTGTTCCCTGGTCCAAACCACAATCACAGTGGAGGGACTTCCAAAAAAATTTATTTTGGTAGATTGGAAAGCATCCATGCGCAACTAAGATTTGTTTGATGGAAAAGTCACCATAACACCTTCAAATAACCTATAAAAGTCACATAACCTATTTAAGGTCACTGTCTGCCATCTGCTCTCATGTATGGAGCTCGAGAAGAGGTGTTGGAAATTCAAATGAAATTGTTCAGTCACTGAATGAAACGTATCTCATTGGTTAATTTCATGACGTAGCCCAAGCTACGGCACTAGTCGAAGTTGATTGGTTGCTACAATCTATATGTATTTTGTTAACTTGTGCTTTTAGTACATGCAGTCGAATGAATGGCTGTCCGTGAGTGTGTAAGCAGCAAGAATGCAGCACGTTTCTTTTAAGTAACTGTATTAAAGCTATTTTTATTTTATACTAACTGCCTGGTATCTGCGTTAACTCTGCAACATTATATTCACGATATGCCAACAAGAGGTACATCTCGAATGTCCTGCGCTGGTTCATGATTTTCTGTGGGCGAGCGGACTTCGGACTTGGTCTAGCTGAGGACTAGAACAAGTGGAATAAGAAACAACAACAAGGTCACTGTTCGATTGTAGATTTTTATGCCATAAAGAATTTTACATCGGTTTATCTTTCACTGTTTTCATAACAATGGCATTTCTGATAGTAATTCTAATTGTGTTTTTTTCATATTGTATATTCTTTTATCATTTGTCGACTTATTTATATGCTTAATAAATAAGTCAACAAACTGAATCCGTCACGTGAAAATGCAGGCGACCTAATTGGTGTCGTTGTCATGGTAATGCATTTGAAATATCGAAAACAAATATATAAATTAAAATACTAATTAAATCCTGTCAAGAAAACAATATTGGCAAATAGATGTACAGTACAATTGCTCTTCTTAATAACTTACTCATAAAAAGCATATAGACTGCCGTTTTTGTGTTTACATTATTTATGGTTCGTTCAGTCGTAAATAAAGATTGGCAATTTTGTATTTTCCTTGCAACTTTTGGCAACTAATGATAAACTCCAAAAATTTTTCTTTTTATTTCACTAATAAAAGTGTGTTTAAAAATA
>BGPR01053604.1:0-10370 GCA_013235015.1 Araneus ventricosus | reverse complement strand
CTCATGTTATGTTCCTGCTGTCATGAAAGTATTTTACGACTCATGTTTTGTTCCTGCTGTCATGAAAAATTTAACATGCCAACCTCCGACATGCATTTTCAGTTCATCTTCAGGACTTTATCTACAAGCTTAATGAGAGCCTCATTGCAGATGGAATGAATCGGTATAGTTTAAGGTAATTAAAGTAATCAAATATCTTCAGACATGCAGTCCTTATTGTTCTCCAAAAGCGCTTTTGGGCTGGAAGATTCACAAAATGAAAGGATTTCTGTATAGATTGTTCGAATTTTCGATAGTGAATCCGAATGAGCAGCTTCCTTGAACGTTTCATTCCACTGATTATCATTTTCGAGAAATCCTAATGCCAAGATTTTTCTCGGCACGTGTCACACTTAATTCCATTGACTGTTCGGAGATCTTTGAAGCTTGTTGGACCCTTAATTTTATGCAACAACAGTCGATGGTAATAGCAATCAATGTTTTTGGAGTGCACAGTATAGACACGGCCAATAGCGATGTCAGATCGGATACCATAATGTCCTTCTACAACTGCACCTTGTCTGCGCCGGCTAAAAATATTTTTTGACTTATCCCATGTATAAAATTCTGGATCATCCTATTATAATAAGGCATTCGCAAAGTTATCGTTCTGGCAGAGCTCGAAGAATGCTATCAATGTCATGTATGGTGGATTGCCTAGACTATATGGTAAATTGTCTTCGCTAAAATAAATGCATTGTCCGTTTCCCAGATGCATATTAAGATGTATCACTGTGGGATGTCGTTCGTGGGTGGGAAATCCAAAAATGCACCACGCCGCTTCATTGTTCAAAATATAGCGACAAGCAGGGATATTTGATGTGGGCATCAAATATCTTCAGAAGCAAAGGACTGTACGGTACGATCCACTGATTATCAATCACCACACTATCAAATTTCATTTACAGAGTTGCTGTTTGTCCACCGTCTTCTGACTTCCTTCGTTGGTACAACGGATAACCATCCTTTGCAAATTCCGTTCCCTAGACGAATTGATTCGGATACATTTTACCGCAAATCCCTTCTTCATGCATGATGACAACCTATTCAAAGCGCCGCATGGACCATGCACCATATTTTTAATGACGATGTCATAAAGAATTTTGTCAGTTCAAGAATTAAGAATTTCTTCAGAAATAATATCATCAATTTGGTTTGGTCTTAACGTGTTCAATATTTTATTTAGCTAAGTTTCCAAGATAAATCAATGAACATACAGAATATAAAATACTACTTTCAATTTTCACATATTCTTTAAAATAAAAATTGTATGATTGCGATGTAAAAATAATATTAATTAAATGAACTAGTGTTTTTAAATCAAATTGCTCCAACTGTATATTAATAGTAAGTCTCGTAAATAACAGACTTTTCATAATCAAAATAAAAATAAATAAATAAATGAATTAAATTTAGTTAGTAATTATAAAAAGATTAGTTAATATTAATGGCTTATTTTAATATTTTTAATTGTGATTTCTCTATTAACAGAACTATTGTAATAATGAAGAAAATTTATTTAAAATTTTGATCATAAAAGTTTCAAATTTTGTTTAAGTAAATGTAGAATATATTCATAGAAAAACATCAAACATATTACACTCGTTAAAATTTATTATTTATAATATGAGAGGTAAATCATAAAAAGTAACATTCTAGTTCGTTTGTTTAAAGAAATTAAGAACTTTGACAAGCTAATGCTAAAAATAATAAATACTTCATAAAAGTTTCATGTGAAATTGTAAAAGGTTTTTTAATTGTATAATGTAAGGAAAAAAAAAATCAAAAATCCCTTTCAGTTATATTTTAAACATGGTTCAAAAACTAATCATTATTTTAAATATTTTCTGTCATAGAAAATCATTTCTTAAAATTCCTTTCTCATGACTAATAATTTTCTTTTAAATACTATCAAGCATTCGTTCGTTTCATTCACTTCGAAATAAAAATTTAAAAAATACATTGATAAAAGTTTAAATGAATTAAAATAATTCCCATTAAATTCAAGGAATTATTATATTTACTTATAATTAAATTTAAGCATAAGGAATTTTTTAAATTAGCAAATACATCTCAAAAACACTTTAAGTTCTTTTTTAAATACCTCAAAACTTACATATGTGCTCAAAATTGTGAAATCAATTTTCTTTACTTTATTTTGATAAATGTCTAGACAAAAATGTTTTCCTTCTGAAAAGGCATGCGCCTTTTAAATTAATCCTTGTCTTTTGATTTATGTTTTAATAGTTTTCAAGTTAGAAACATTAAATATCATGACAAACAATTGAACATCAGGCATTTGTTAGCAAATTTACTTCCTTTCTTTTAAATGACGGGCGTATATTTTGCTTCAACTGAAACCATAACTAATATATTTGGCGTTTCAATTAAGAAATTAAAATTTACCATAAATTAATTCTTTAAAAAATATGTTTGTATTTCTAATTTTTCTGCTTTCTAATATGCATTTGTTTAAATGTATGAAGTTACTCTTATTTGAAATTTGAATGAAATATTTTATTTATTCCTCGAATAAAAAAATAATAAGTAATGGACGCAGAAATAGAGATGTTTAAAAATTACATTGTGCATAGAATTCATAACTTTTTAAAAAGTATCTTACCTAGATTATCCGTCTATATTCCTATTAAACATTTATAAAAATGTGATGTGGAACTATATTTTAGATACTTCCTTACATAAAGAATGATTTATTTCAAAAATGAGAGCATTTCACCAACTTAATGCAATAAAATCCAGAATTACCTTTATTATGTGGCACAGTTTTAATTATATTTTTTCATATATTACGTGAAAAAAGTCTCTCTTACTGCACTCACAATCCGTTTACCAGTGCCAAAACTGCGAGAGGTGACGCTGCGGCACTTTGGAATATCTGAGAGACTTTTGAGCAATTTTACGTTTGCTTCATGTAAGACCCTGCGAATTCTCATCGGGCCGTTCAGGTTTACACTTTTCTGGAGGAACACATCGATAACCGCATCATAGCACTAGACTGTCCACACGCCAGCTGCATGAGTAAGGACGTGGTCACCAGAACATCATGCGTGCCATTTCTCCCCGAGGAGGCACTCGGAGGATGAAGCGTATCCACAAAATGTCATGACTGCAACAAATCATTCTTCATAAATCTGGAGGTATTCCATTGGCGCTGTTAAAGAACATCGCTGCTAATTTCGTACTTCCTGCGTGATTTGTATTTGCAGGTGTGGGCGGACATTTGGAGAACAACTTACAACAGTTTTCCAATAAATGTTAGCTTGTCTATGATCATTTAACAGCTTTGTTTAAATTTCTATTTTTACCTCGTGGCGATGATTTTTAATAGTTTTAGGTAGTTTATCTCATTTAATATTCTTAGGTACTACTGTCTGCTGCTTTCCCGAAGAGTTTTTAACTTATACGAATTTGCCTCTTTGTATAATTGGTTCATTTTTAAGGAAAGCCTTTCATATTTTTTAAGCCATAATATTGTATGTAAGTAATCACCACAGTAGGTAGGTAAGCAGTTATAAACGTAATTTTTCTCTCCAGTGTTGTGGTTTGAGCTTTGTAATTCTAGCTTTATTATATTTTAACCCTCCGCTGTTCGGACAATGTTGGTACCTTTTCATCTTGGTTTTTGGAGCTGGCCGGCGTTCCTCCTTTGGTTTGGCGATGAGGTTCCCTCATCACTGGTCCCTCCCCGACTTTACACCCATTCTGGGTATAAAAATAGTTAAATAAATTAAAGCTTTCGAAACTGGAGCGCCATCCACTGGTGGCATCTCTTGCACAAGAAAGTGTACTAATAAAATTTTCAGCGTCACTTAATGATCTCCTGAAAGAATGGCCTAAACAACTGTATTAATTTGCTTTATATTCCAGTTAAAAATTTTTAATTCTTTTCCGGCCACTCTTTTTTCATCCGCTTTTAATTTATTTCATATTTCTAAAAATGGAGTCTATTTTTTACTCTCTTCCTCATGTGCTAGAAATTTTGAATTTTTTACATTTATACAGTCCTGATGACAATGTAATTAGTCTATTACTTTCAGAATTTCGTTAACAGTTAATTGATTAATTTAATTAAATTTTGATTCCGTGCAAATGAAACCACCAGGTAGTGAATTTGAGAAAAATTGGTTTAATATTGAATATTTATAATAAATAATTATAAATAAAGGACTCAGAAATAGAAAATTATTTAAATAAAAGTTATAAAAATTTCTTCTTTTCAGTAGTCAAATAAAAGTGCGGTTTTTTTAAATCATGAAATGTTATTTTTTATACCATTAATATATCATAAATATTATATTCTGCAAATATATTGGTGTTAAGGCGACGTCGATATACTATCCACAGATATCATACACTTCGAGATAGAAAACCACACGCCAATGACAGAAAAAATGCATTTTATTGCAGTTTTTTGGCACCTAACGAAAATATGCTTTTTGCGCATACGGGGAAAACTAATAAAAATCTTTGATATCTTGGAAGAAAATTGCTTTTAGTAGAGAATATGATTTACTCTGATAGAATGTAACGTTGAACACATTACAGTGATGAGGTGTATTAGGATATCAATAATGCACCAAGGATAATTGTTCAATTTCTTGCAAAAAGTTCTTTACAGCTCTTGAACAGATTGAGGAGGGGGCGATAGATGGCTAGCAACTCTACTAAATCTACTTAGCGTGTCCCAATATGTTCTTTTGAATTCATGACGTGAAAACATAATGATTGCTGCTTCGCTAAGGAAATTTTAATGAAAGAAAAGATTTACAAGGAGTAAAAAAGTTTTAATGATTTCAACCTCTGAACCTCCAAGTATTCATTTTTAAAGATGTGGACTTCAGTGCACCTTTTATTAGACAAAGTGGCTTAGATATTTAATCCAACACCTTTCTCTGTAGATACTTTCGAATCCCACTTTCTTTCAAGATGACAAAATGTCTTTTATCTAGATGAAACTATAAATTGGACACGCCAATTCTAGACATGTCAACTCCAACACATATGGTTTTCTCTCCATCTTGTGTCAAGAGCGTGATGGCTTCCTGTTAGCGATAACCATTCCACAGATCTGCCAGAATTCAGACCTATAGCGTGAAGTCTGTTTCAGGCAGTTTCATTTTAATCTCTAGATCAAATAAGCGTATGAAGTTTATTGGAGAAACGTGGCATTCATACTACATTGTCTCTCGGTGGTCAATCTGAAATGTATGTCTCATTTTGCGTATCTGCTCATTTAGGACCGTGGCCTTATTTTTGAATGCACAAGTCCAGTCTAAAAATACTATATGGAAAATAAAATCATAAAATCACGCACTGTGATACTCCTGTGTGGGTGTATTTTTGGTGTCATTGTAAAATGACTGTCTTACTTTTCTTAACTGACAGATCTGATTGCACATTATTGTGTAACTTACTACGAGTACTTACAATTCCCATTAACAATTTTGAGCATTGAATATAGGAGAAACGTGGGCAAGTGTACACACATAGTAGCTTTTAGTTTAAAAAAATAAAGTAAGCATGATACAGACTTCAAAATTTCAAAAAAACTTCTTTATTTAACTATGAAACAATAAATCTAGGTGCTTACTTATGGCAGTAACACTGTAGCTGAAAAAAAGCATATCAAATGACAATGTGATCTATATTGTGGCAGTAACACTGTAGCTGCAAAAAAGCATATCAAATGACAATGTGATCTATATTGTGGCAGTAACACTGTAGCTGCAAAACAGCATATCAAATGACAATGTGCGAATCAACAAGCGTCGAATATTGGCTTAATTTTTGCTATTTAATTAAATATTTTAAGAAGAAATAATTTTTGAAAGTTGAACAAAGGACAGTTGATCTAGAAATGGACCCGAGAATGGCATGTGCAAGTTTCATGTCGATGCTCTTCACAGTTTAGGAAGAATTCTTGTGATAGATATAACGGCAAAACAGCTTTTTCCTCCCTCCCTACTTCCAGTCCCTTCGATAGGAACTTTGAAAGGCTTAACACTACAATAAAAATGTACAAAAAATAATATTTTTTTAATATTAATTTTAACAATGGCAAAAACACATGTATAAAGTATTTCATTAAATATGAATTCGGTTTGAATTTAATTTTATAACAAAAGACATTGTTAGGAATTATTGTTACAAATTGTGTTTAAAATGAATTTTGGAATGTTAATTATAATTAGACTAAAAGTACCGCAAAGGAATTAGTATTATTAAAAAGATAATGTTTTGCTCTTTAAGATGGTGTAAACATAGTTGTCGAACAATAAATACTTCAAAAGTTATTGGCAAAACACGTCTAAGTATTAGGCTTAATAGCGGCTAATTTTCTTTACTTAAATAAATATCTTAAGAACTAATTAATTCTGAAAGTTGAAAATAGCACAGTTGACCTAGAAATGTAGTCGTGTGGAAATTTCATATCGCTACCGTTCACCGTTTACGAGAAGTTCTTGTGACAGACAGAAAGACAGATATTTTCAGTTGTATATTATAGATTTACAACAATGCTTTTTATTGTTGCAATGGAATTCAAAATGTTTTCATTGTTTAAATAAGTATTTAATTGCGTGTTTCTCTTTCATCGTTGAAAGCTAAGGTAATATGCCAATGGAATTTGCTTCCTTTTTCATCATCAATTTTTAAGTAAATTCTGTAATAAAAGTCCTCTAAAATAGTAAGTTTGTTAGGAAGTATATCCAATCAATTGGCTGGTTATGATTGCTATGTTTTAATTCTTTTTATCAGCATGTTTTATTTCTGCTAATATGAAGCTAGATATAAAATGCGCCTCACAATTTTAATGTTGAAATCAAATACATCTTTAGAATGAGGAATAAGAAAGTGAAGAATGAATCTACAATTAGATATAAAATGACACTGACGTTTACTTGACTCCATTGGGGACGTTCAAGTAGACAACGAACAGAACAGGTGCAGGGCTACTGAAAGAACACTGTTTAAATGCCCATCGAAACAATAAAAAGTGTAGAAGTTTGAAATTTCTTCGTTAAGGGAGCTATGAGTAGCAAATTAATCAGAAAAGATTTAATTGAAATTATATTCCCTGGCGGCAAGCTGGCCGCCAAAGGAGTCTACTATTACAATAAATGACTATCAGTTGCATTTTTTACATTCTATTCTACATTCATTCAATAAATTTTATATAGTTAAATTTAACGCATGCTTTATTCATATTTCGCAAGTAGGGACACTATTCTTTCAAAATGCTGAACTGTAGAAATATGAGAAAAGTGTATTTCTTTAACTTTAATAAAATCACAAGATTTTAAATAATCCTTTCCTATTTAAAATGATAAGTTAGATGATACGCAAAAGATAATTTATTTTTACTGTTACTCTTGATATAAATCCTAAAAGAAAAGAAAACGCTGTCAAAGCAAACTAATATAAATTTCTTTGTCAGATTTAATTCTTAATATGACGTCTAAATTATTACGGAAAAAGCTCAAGTTTTCCTCAAGATGAGAAGAAAAACTCAAAAAATAAGAAATATATGCAACAAAAAGAAATTAGATAAATACTTCATATCCTTTTATAATTAATGATAGTGTTTTCTTATTAGAAGATTGGAAGAAACACGTTTTGCATCAGTTTCCTAGTCAAGAATTGGGTAATTTTTATACATATTTCTTCTGAAGACTAGTAATCTTACAAAATGTTCATAGTAATTTAAGCACATTTTAATCTTTAGCATTTCAACAAAAATATTTTAAAAATCTAAGATGTAGTAAATGAGAGGTTTTATGACGAATATATAATATGATATCATTCTACAATATGAAGCAATAAAATTATAAAATTCGTTGACATTTCCCAACATGCTTTATTTCATTCGTTTTGTTTTTCAGCAAAGATTAATATTTCGTATAAAAGATCAATCATATTTATTAATATTATTAATTGAAATACATAAATGTCATTTCAAAGGAAATTAAAATTTTAAACTTCAAATATTGCCCTATGAATCATTTGGTCATTTGGTCTCAGATTGCTACGAGATTTTCTAGAGCTGCAACTAACATTTCAAAATTTTACATTGCCTTTAATTAATTCATTTTCAAAAAGCAATAAATTTCAAAAGCGGGGGATCTTGAATGGAATCGGGTTTCGAACTTAGGACACTACAGCACCGACGCCGATACCTTAACACTAAGCCACAGAGACCCAACCTCATGTACAGAATGTGCTCAAGTTAACCAGATTTGTATTGTGTTAAATATTACTACTGATTGAGATGCTTAATAAAGAGAGGCTTCTTATAAAATCTAAATATGTTTTAATCAATAACTAAGTACAGAAACATCCACTGAAAACACATTCATACTTTTGTGCACTTTCAATATTCATTGTATTATAGAAATCTTTATTGTTTTCCAATCAATTTAGAATAATTTAACAATTGACTAATAATCAAATTTATTATCTACATTTTGAACTAGATGAAAGAAAACATTTTTGTAAAAAAAAATTAATTAATATTTATAATGCATATAAATTCAAAATTGTATTCAAATGAAATGTTATTAATAATTTTTCCCGCATTTAATACAAACCTTACACAATTTTTATTGATTCTTAAATATTATATTACAATAGATTTCTTCTATATAATATTATTTTTTGGATTGAACGTACTTATGCGTTAACAGTTGAAATTAATGCTATTATTTAAATCTATTTTAATAAAAAATAAGTACATTTAATCTTTTTTCTGTATTTTATATTATTGCAAATATTAGAACTCTAATATCTAGTTATCATTACATAGTCTAAAAAGTACAAAAAACTAGTCATTCTATTAATGTGTTTTCTAATAGTTAACAAGACTATAAAAATCAAAATTATTTTTTAAAAATAGATGCTTATAATGCACTAAAATTACAAACCATTGATTTATCAGAAATCTTGAGATTAAAGCAAAACTAGCAAAACTCTGATGCTCTTAATCAATTGTAATTTTAATCAAATTTATAGTATATTTTAATTTTCATTGATTATTTTGGAATTTTTTTTATGTGCTTAATTTTATCATTGCAATGATTTCAGCGCATCACTATTTATAATTTTTACTTTGCCTCTAAGTTCTTGAAAAAAAATTCTAATTTTCAGTTCATAAATGAAATCGTATTCTTCATTTTCAAAAGAAATTATCTTTTCCTTTTTCTTGTCTTTAATATTTATTTCTAATATTGGAACCAATTTTTCAAAACCTCGCTGTCAGGTGTGTCTTTTAAAATATCATAAGGAATCAAAATAAAATTTAATTTAGCAATTTATGTATAATTATTATCTGTAAATATTTAAATATCGTATTACCATCAGTACCACAACATTTATCAAAATTTCAGAATTCTAGTTCATAAGGCACTGTTCACAAAATTTTGTTTTTAAGAACACTAAAGGAATAAATTCCCTTTTGGCAAATATGAAATAAATCAAATTAAAAAAAGCATGTGAAAAGACCTACTAAATGCTTTTCATTTCTTCTTTCATTGCAATTTCTGCTTCCTGCAATTTTTTTATATTATTTTTCCATTTGACATTTATTTCTCCATGCCTTGTTAAAGGTTCGATTATTTTATTTGGTAGATTTTAATGACATAAATGTATATCATTCATCAAGCACAAAAAAGAGATATCTTTAAGTCTGCTCTTGTGCTTCATTGTGCTCTGAAATGGAGTACTTTTGAACAGCTACTTCATGCGAAGGCTTCTCCTATCGGTTCTAATTTCCATGCATTTAATTACACTGCGCTGCAAAAAAAAAAAAAAAAAAATTGAGCCCCGAAACCATACCTGCAAATTCCTATGTGAAATGACCCACTGAATCCGAATATGACCCCCATGTTGCTCCATCACCCACCGTTTTCTCGGGACGACCCCCCCCCTATTTTTATCACTGTCCGGTAATTTTATGGCCATGAATTTGATTTGGAGGGGAAAACAATTATTTTAACCGTTAAATATCTTCTGAGGGGCTACAAAGGTGAAAAGTTCTAAAATATGAACATTTGTAGCAAGGGGGGAGATTTGGGAGGGATTTCTACCCTTAAATTTTATAAAAGTCAATGAAAATGACCGGTTTTTCTGGTTTGTTTTTGCAATTTTTTCATTTATTTTCCAGCTTTCAGCCACTCCTTTTCCTCACACACACACCCCACATAAAACAAAATATATTGCAACAATTTTGGCTAAAAGCGGGTGAGTGGGAGACGTCCCGGAGCCCTGATAAGAAAGTTTGGAAGATTCACTGTACAACGTTGCCGCTCTTTATTTTT
>BGPR01053602.1:0-10371 GCA_013235015.1 Araneus ventricosus | reverse complement strand
TGTGTGTGTGTGTGTGTGTGTGTGTGTGTGCAAATGTCCTGTGCTCCCTCGCACTTTATTTTTAGTGTGATTTAAAAAGTTCTCAAAATATCAGTATAGTTCCAAATATACATTATGCTAGTATTCCACCAAAATTATTTCAAACTCAATCATAAATTTATATTTTGTATTTCTCACTTCCAATAATATGTATGATACTTGTATACTGTAATTAGTAATAAATTTATAACAGATTTGTAGATTAGGAATACAGTATGTTAACTAATAATTTTAATTTATTGTATGTACAATGAACAAAATTAAAATATATTATACGGTGACACTGTACATGTGATTGGGCCCCCATTGACTCCTGGCAACCACTATTTTCAGACCCAGTCCGCTACTGCCTAGTGTATGATCGGCGGGAAATTGAAATTAGTTTAAATTTTACTATCTACAGAGTGAAATGCATGAAAGATTTCGTCGTTTTCCATGATATGAATCAATGATCCACCTTGTTTCGAGTATCCTGACAACTAAATGAATTAATATTTTACTACCAGTGTTCATTGCACCCTCACAATAATTTTTTTAATAATACAATTAAAGATAAAAATCATTTTAATCGCATGCTATACTCAAAGACAGGCCAAGAAACTAACAGAGATTACTCTATGCTTCCGGCGCTGCGCCGATGAATGACGTAGTTGGTGTTTCTACGCGTTTTGGGGTTACTTTCTATTAGAATTCGCCAACAACCAGAAGTAGATTTTCTTTGCTTCGTGTGCGCCAACGTTTCGTTCTCAAAGCAAAAAGAGAAAGTTGCTTGGGTCGATTTTTTTTTTTTTTACTATTACATTTTTTTAAGTACATAATTTGTGCATTATTAATTAAAGGAAGTCTGAGAAATATCGATAGTAGACACTTGATACCATATTTAAAATTGTATACAGCAGAAGATTCTATGCAAAAAAAAAGAATTGATTACACCAACTATGCTTTCATGTTGTCATCTTGAAATAAAGGATGCATAAATTTTTTAATAATTAAAAAGAAATTTAATAAAAAAAACTAAAATATTTACAATGAATAATGCTCGAATAATAATCGAATTACAACTCAAATTTCAAATTATATATTCAGTAAAACTTTTTTTTTTCACTCTTCTAATACGGAGTTTTGAGAAGTTAAGGTATGTACATTGAATGTTTTCTATTATACAGCATAACCGAAAGTTTCATATTCTATTTTAAATATTTTTTTAGCACTCTTATAATGTTTTTCATTGTATGCAAATATTTTTTGGATAAACTTGCGCACAAATGAATCCGTTAAATCTAGAGTTTAACATTTAGTTTTGATAGATACACAGATTGAGTCAAACATATAAAATGCAAAAAATAATATGCTGTGTTACATGCTGCCAACACCAAGAGGGATTATTCGCCAAATGTGAGCTCCGAAGAGACAGAGAAAAAAAGCCCCCCCCCCCCCGAATGCTCCCAAGGTCATCTTGGTTCTCGTCATTTACGACAGAAGGCGGGGGAAAAAGATTTAAGAAATTAAATAACATACGTTTTGAAAATAGATTTTTATTGCAGAGAATATCGGTTTTTGTTATTTAAAGCAGAATTCTGTTGAAATATGTCAATTACATTTAAAATACATTAGAATAATTTCAGGACTATTTCACTTGGCGGAAGAATACCATCCATAGCTTCCACTGTATAACATTCTTGAGTTGTCTTGGACTATATAACCACAATTTGGTTGTGAAAACCTATTTTCCTTCCACGAAAGAGCGCTTAGACGCCCCCACCCCTCATCCGTAAAGATGACTGTTTCTTTTACCATGCAACTCAGAATCGCTCAAAAAAGTGGTGAGTGCGCATGTCGAAATGACGTATAAATAGGGAAAAGCATTCTTATTGGGGCTGCAGTTCAAAGCAGCCTAACCTAATCTTATGGAAATTCAGAAACTCTGCAAACGACTTCCCTTCGGTGATTTTTTTCCCTTCTCTCTCGAATTCTTTGGCTTTGTTTTTCAATCATTTCACTTTAGTAATACCGCGTCTTCCTGCTTAATACGTAATATTTAAATGTTTGTTTTACTTATCATTGTATAAATCAATTGTTCACATAAAAATGATGGTTTTCCAGAGAGAAAAATATACATATTTTTGCAACATATTTTTAAATCTGACCTCCTGCGTTTGTTTAACACGGAGTATACATTTAAACTTTTTCATTGAATACCGTAAAATGACAAAAAAAAATTCAAATTCTATATACCTTTGCCATCAACTTTCGCTTTCCTTAAACACTCATTTATACGGCAAAAATATTGAATATTAACATAAATACTGTTGGTTTGAAAAAAACTCTGTATGTGAAAAATGGACTATACTTAATTTTACCGCATTCAAAAAATGAACAAATAATTACGCTAAAGACATGACATAAAAACTGAGTAGATGAAAGATGATGGGAAAACCCGTGAAAGAAAATGTTTCAAAGCAAGATTGATAAATATTCTAATAAATAAAATTCCACTATCAAAGCCGTATGAATTAAAATAAGAGTTTTTCAACCGGCAAAGTATCAGCAGAACTGTCTGAAATTGATGATTAGTTCGAAAAAAATCAATAGCATCGGATTTTTTTTATCAGAAACGGACTGGGATGATATTCAAAATCAATTTTAATAAATTTTACTAAAAAAATACCTTTACCGAAAGAGTACAATTTAAATAATCCAAATTATGGAACTTATAACTGGATAAGATTATTTTGAAGCTACGTAAGAAGATCACAAAAACAAAAAACTTCTCTTTCAATGAAAAACGTATCTGACAATAGCGGTTTATTGTGTTCCGGAATTTACACAAATTACATTGTTTTGCATTTTCTTTAAAATATATAAATTATTCCTGCAAAAATATTGAGTCCCATTTTATCCCATTTAAGACATTTGGTTATAACTTCAAACAAAATAATTATCTTGAACTGAAATCGTTGTCACTGGGCATCATTCCAATGGTACAAAAAAAAGACTTTGCAGGTTTAGAATAAATAGCCTCCTATCGTTTAAAATATACAACGGTATTTCCAATTTTTTACAGTCACATCCTAGAATATTTCATTCTGTAATTTTATGCATGTTCGCATGCGAAAATCACATGGGAGAAACCAGAAAAACTCGTTCAAGCTATGTAACGGAGATGTATAAATTGTCAGAAGAGAGGCTCTTCAGTATACATAATTTTATGAATTTATTACTGCAAAATCGACTAATTTGAATAACATGTGCGCAGTGTAATTTCAAATAAATTGGTAGGAGCTAAGAGTTATTTTCGCATGATTTTTTTTCCCATGAAAAAAAGGAATGTTTAAATGGTTTCTGTGATGCCTCATAGAAAAACATCGCTGCAAGAATTCAACGAAAAGTAGTTATTTTGACTCTAATTTAGTTTGAATCTGAAACTGTTAGAAGACTGGATAAGATCGAAAAATTGAGAGATCACTCTTTCACTTTTTCAGAAAAGAAGCATTAGAAGTCTTGAAAGAGCTATCTGATAAAAAAAAAATTATACCACACAAAATCCATAGTAAAGCTTTGCTGCAGGCGCAACTCACTATTTCGTGTATTAGATGTTTCGATTTCATTAAATACTTTTATTTAAAATAGTTTTTTACACAATTTATTTAATTTCTTTCATATTTGTAAATATGAAATTTTGTAATCTGTTTTCACTTGCTTTTAGAGGATTGGAATTTTGTTTACTTCTGTATTCTCAATGACAATATACTATTTTAATATTTTCAGAACTTATTTGTCAGTTAGTTATTAATTAAATTATATTTTCATTCCGCACCAGTGGCTCCACCTAGTAGTGAGTTTGAGAAACAATAAATCTGATGATTGAGAAGTAAAAAATATTCTCAATAAAAAAAATTCCACTGCTTAGTTCACTGATAAAAATGTTTTTTTTAACTTTTTTAATTATTTGATTTATTAGAATTAAATCCATTTTTGAAACTAAAGTTTAGTTTAGTTAGATTAACGTGCAGCTTACATGACAGCTACCTGCGCTTGACCTGCGATTAGATGACAAAGGCGACTCCTTCACCCTCCCTTTATGAAACACCATACCAAAGAAAGGACGTTCACTCTAACAGAGATAACGAGCACCAACCATGTGTCCCTATCTTTGGTGTAAATAAGGTCTAGAAACTTCTGGTCCCGACTTGTCAACAGCCCTCGCAGAGAATGAAAAATGTAAGATGGCTTGTAATGTTGAACAGAGTCGCCAATACAAGAGCACAGAATCTAATTTTAGAAACCCTTTCTGAAAATTCCAAACGAATTTCTTTTCGTTTCTAATCTTTCGTCTTTCTTAGAAGTACGAAAGATTTTAAAAAACCCAAAACAAAACCTGCTATAATCTTTGAATTGTACCAGAAAACTTGGAACACTAAAAAATTCTAAAGCTTTTTCATGCAATCTAAAATCAAGTGATCAGATTTTCTGAACAGCAATCTGGGACTTTCTATAACCTAGTGCCCAATCCTGGAAGATGGTTAGGAGGCGGTATAGAGATCAAAGAGCAAAATAGCAGAAATATGTAAATAAATTAATTAAAAATAGTTGTTATAAAAAGAGTTTTTAAAGTGTACTAAAAAGAATATTTTTTATTTGAATTATTTTTTAGTCTTTCATTTATAATTCATTAATTAAATATTATAGAATCATGAAATAATCTTTTCTAAAATTAATACCATGTGACTCCACTTATCTGAAATAAAAACATAATTAAATTTATCCATAAACTGATAATTAAGCTCTGAAAACACTAAAATAGTGCATTGCCATCGGGAACACACAAATTTACAAAATTTTAAAACTCTAGCACTTAAGGAAGTGGGTGAAAAATCGATTACAAAATTCCATCTTTACAAACATGAAGCAAGTCGAGTTAAATAAAATGTTTAATAAATAAAATAAAATAAAAATTCAAAAACAATGAATTAGTTTACTGCTTAAAATTGCAGGGAGAGATAAAAAGAGCATTTTGTTATAACTTCTATTTTCTATTCTACAGTTGACCAGAGAGTTTTGCTGTAACTTCTATTTTCTTCTTTCATCCATAACAAATGTCAGATCAATAGAATAGAATTTCTCTTATCCGGCGGCAATGGGACCTAGCCGGTGTCGGATAAGAATTTTTTCCAGATAATTGAATATAGTTATCTAGAATTTACTTGTTCATGTTTTGTGATGCCATTTGTAGAAATTGCAGCATGTGAAATTCATTGATGATGTTTCTCGATCTATAGGTCACAATTAAATATATATGAAAATACGTAATTTCACATTTCAGAAGAACAAAATTAAATAACGTTTTAAAACTACCATAATATTATCACATGAAAGTTGCGCATGTCTTAGTGTGATAACATATAAATTCGAATGTCTGCCTAGTTGCAAGATTGTTATCTGAGTGTTAAAATTTCACTGTGTTTACAATCAAGTTTCATAACATCATATGCTGACATAAGTTGACAATGCTCGGCAAATTTTGTTGAAGCCGAAAATCCTTCCTCTGATTCATTACTCCTAACTTCTTTGATCTGCTTGTCGTCTTCATCTTCATCCTCTTCCTCCTACTCATAATCATTCTTTCTTCTTTCCCAGAACACGTTGAATTATTTCGTCGTCGTCGTAAGACGGAGTACGAAGAGAAAAGAATTGTGTATATCCATTCAAACCTGCGCTTCATCTTCATTAACTCATTACATATGTTTTTTTCATATCATAGGCCTAAATTTCTTAATTTTTAATGATTAAGTTTTGATTGCATAATTTAATTTATGCATGCAATGGCACTTTTGGATGCATAATTAAATTTATGCATTCAAAAGTGTCGATATTTGATATTGCCAGTCAATTAAGCGCCGGTTACGAGATGTTTTATAGTACAACCTCATTTTGTTTAGTAAAATTTGCGAAAGAGAATATTTCAGAAACTAATTTGTTTAAAGATTAAATCTAGTAGGTCTTTTTTAGTATGAACTGTAGAAAAAAACGGGATAATCAGAACATTTAATTCAAATTTGAGATACTTCATCCATCGAAGAATCGAAAATCGGGACTGTACCAGCTTATCCAGGACGTCTGATCATTTTATACGTATAGTTAAAGTCCAGAATTTAAAGTTAATTTTCCAATCACTTCTTAAAATTAAAGCAATTTAATATTTTTGATATCATCTATTTTCTCAATACGGCACAAACAAACCGAACTCAGGATTTTCTCGCCCAATACGGAAAATCTGATGACCTTATCTAAATTCTGTATAGATTCTTATAAATTAATTTATTTTTCTTCTCAGTTTATAGTCATTCATATTAACCTTTGGATTACAACGAGACAAAATTTCACATATGTAAAATTAAGGGCGCGTAGCCGTTCCTCCCCGCTTTGGATCGCCAAGAGGAAGAAGACCGGGCAAATTTTTTAAACTTAGAAAAACATAAGTGACTTCGCTTTCAGCAAGGCGGGAAACTAGTATCTTCGCTTGTTCATTGAATGTTAGGAATCTACGTTTTTCAAAATTCCAAAATGAGCTCTCACCTCAAAACGTTCCTTCGTCAAAAAGTCAACAAGAGCGAAGAGCACGGCAGTCTAAACAAATCCGTTCGGAAATTATCAGAATTGTCAAAATTCAAACCGAAGTAGTATTCACATTCGATTAAATTGACCAATTAAATCGAAGAGAGCAAAGAGGAGACCAATTAAAACGAGGCGCAAGGAATGGCGATGCGCAAGACACCAATATAAAGATCGCTGCGCGTGCAAGATACGAATATAAAAATCGCTACGCACATGAAACAAATGTTGACAAAGAGTTGGCGATCCAAAGGGAGGGGGGGGGGGGGGAAAATGCAAAGTACCCTAAACTTTAATTTAACCCTCACATATCCTATGAAGACGGGGATCTCGACAAAGAAACAAGAAATTGCTTCCCTCTCCTTTTCAAATAATTTGAGAATGAGATTTCAGCGGACAACATGATTACTATTCTTGTCTTCCTCCATTAGTAATCAATCTAGTTATCATATACATGGTGATGCAAAATTGCAGGGGAGTGTAATTATCTACAAGTTGATTAGAGATCTCACAGACTAACTAAGTGAGGAAAGAGAATCCCTAATGATTTAGTGATGCGGAAGTTGTTCTACCCTGTATTCAGACGAAAACAATCTGCTGGTGCAGCATCTCGACTGCCTGTAAGGAAAAGTTTGAATGCTGTACACCTAGCCGGACCAGAGTAGCTACTTGTTTGGTTTAATATCACATTTCTAAACATTTACAGCATATTAACATGAGATCTTATAATTTAAAACGAGGTATTCTAGATTTCATGTTTTTATTTACGTAACTCAGGCTAACCTCATGAGAAATGAACCAGCGTGTATATTATCCTGTCGATTTTCTCGTTTGCTTACACAATATGTCTCATTTTGTGTTTAGCTTCGTAGTAGAATGAATTGTAGCATATGCAGTTTGGACATCTTGGCCTCCTTGACCGACTAGATACAAATTTTGATGCTGATTTGATGTCAAGACAAAGAACCAAATTTCGTTCATCTTTTTTTTGCTGTGTTTTTGAGTTATCGTGTTCACATACACATTGACAGATAAACGGACAGTTTATCCCTCGGCTGATTTCGTCCAAAATTAGACACAGATATACAGTTTTAGAGTAGAGCGGTGGCTTGGTGGTAAGGTTTCGGCTTCGGAGCTGGAGGGTTCTAGATTTGTACTGATTCCACTGAAGATCCGCCGTGTATGGGACCTGTTGCACGTAAAATCATACCTAGTGGCCAAACGTCCTACCGCTGGTGTGGTGCGGAAGTCTGGAGAGGGGGTGCCAGCTGTGGTGTCGTTCTCGTCATCTCACCGCGGTTCAAAATTACATGGTCCGTCCCAAAATAGCCCTCATGGTGCTTCAAAACGGGATGCTAATATAACCAAACCACCTAACTTACGTTTTGAGTTAAGTTATCGCGTTCAAGTACGCACGTATTGACAGATCGATAGACAGTCAACCCCTTGACGGATGCGGTCAAAACTTCGATACACATACAATTCTGGCAATAAAACCATACGCCAAATTTCATTTATATAGCTAGTTGCATTTTCGAGTTATCATACACTCTTATGGACGGACAAACTTTCAGCGGGCGGATTTCTCCCGAAATTTGATAAAAATCAACAATTTCAACATCGGTGCAACAATCGGTAATAAGTCTGAGCACCAAATTTCATCCATCTAGCTTGTTTTCTTTAGTTATCATCTTCGCAGACAAATATAATATGAAAAATGTATTTTTCGGACTCGGGGAGGTCTAAAACACGGAGATTCACCAAATACTCGAGGTCGAATATTTTGATGATTACTATACTTTCTTTTTGCATACTTCAAATAACGAGAAAGTAAAAAAGCATTTAAATGGAAAACCGAACATTTTGGTGAGTAATACCTAATGTGATCATACGTCCCGTTTTTTGGTAGCTGGTCCCGTTGTCCCCAAGCATAGCTTCGGGACACCCAAATGTCCCGTTTTCAGAAAGAGAGCAACCCACGATAACAATTTCAATTAAGAAGAGGCCAAAAATAAAAAAAATCCGACGGTAATGTCAAATAGCCCGGCGATGACGGTCGCACATATGTACGTTAGTCGGAAGCACTTAGTCCTAACTACATTACACCGCATGAACTGACAGAATGTTCACTGTGAATATTTTAAGCGAAAGTTGTTGGGTGGAACTATTCAAACACTTTCACGCCAATAATTCAAATCATACGAACGTTCGTATAATTATTGAATATATTCTAAGTCTGCCCGGCACTAATGCACCCATGGAAAGGGTTTTTTCTTATTATTAAGTTGTAGACGAGCTAAAAAAAAACATAGTTGCATGTCGCAATTTATAATGCAACGTCAATTGCCAAAATAAATACTAAGAAATCTTGCCAAGAATTTCATTCTTTTTTTTTAAATCTACACCAAATATACTGAAGCAAAAATGTATTCTTCAGAAAAAATGCAAGATCGCATGGATTATTTATTTTCACGTGGTTATTCCTGATCTTTTCATTAATAAATAAAAACTGAAGAAATGTGTGTTTTCTTGAATTTATATAATATTAAATAAAAATTCCATCTCCCAGTTAGGGAAAATAAATAAGATCGCCTAGTAATGCAGGACACTTTATCATCTTCAAGAGAATATCAAGTTTTCTTTAAAGGAAATATCTGCGTACTGCTAAATATATATAAAAAAACAATCTAAATGGCCATCTCAGAAAAAAGTGAGTTATTTTTAGAATCTCTTTCCTTACCCACTTATCCTTTCAAATGTCTTTATTATTATTATTTCCTTTCATTTTTTGCATTGCTTTTTGTTTTTATTTTTTTCAACACTTTTTTTTTTTCCTCACACTTTTTCATATCAAACTTGTACGTGGATGACAAATGGCGGTTGTCACTACACTCGTGGCCTATTCAAAGACGGAAAGCAGGGCAAGCCAGCTAGTAAGTAGACTTGAAAAATTGACGAACTCGGTCGCGTGACTTGATGAAGAGATAGACAAGCCTTCACAGCAGAGTGGAAAATAAATCACGAGTAAACGAAGTGATGATTCTGATTCTAACAGCCGTCTCCATTGACGAAGCGGATTGAAGAATCGTCAACGATTCATTAAAGGATGATCCGTTGAAAGGGACTCCTAACCTTATAAAGGTTAAATTCTTATTGCAAAAGTAAGTTCTGAGCCGTGACTAGCAATTTGAGATATTTTGCGAATATTTAACTTAAGAGAAAGAAACCATGCAGTGATCGAGGCATCGTTTCTCCAACATGAAAAATGTGGGGTTTTTTTTATTCTAGTTTTTCTTGTTAGCTTGATGAAATTGGGTTAAGGCATGGCTGAAGAACATGAATCGTAGGAAGGGTTATAGGTGCTGTACTCTTAACCAGCATCACTCAAAGACTGATTGACCGATGTGCGGTTGAGCAACGAATAGGGCCGCAACTGTTGTCTTTTAGTGACTTGAAATGGGGAAAATAACCTTGAATTTCTCTGCCACAATCCCCATTATAAAAGGTTGACTTGAGATTTCATCTGCCCGTAATCTGACGATTAAGTTATAAGAAGAATAAGATGATTGAAGTATAACAATATTCTTTCATTTAAGCAAGCGCAGCTTGTTCTGTTTAAGGAACTTGAGTCGAGTGAGCCCCGATAATTCAACCCAAACCTTTCTAAACACAACATTTCTGTCCATGAACTAAACCCGAATAATATCTTACAAATGTCGT
>BGPR01053601.1:0-10372 GCA_013235015.1 Araneus ventricosus | reverse complement strand
TTTTTACTGGCATTGCTAATACATAAATCTCAAACTCTCTTTACTATTTAGTTTGAAAAAACACGATGGAAAATAACTTTTAAAGAATGTTTTTGTGTGTGTGTGTGTATTTAAAAAAAAAATCCTGGATATATTCTAATTGTAGCTTCCCCCTGAATTCATGAATATGTTGACTGCGTCCTTTTTAGCATGCAATAACAATTTTGATACAGAATTTGGAGCACTGTCATAAATTTCATGGGCTTTTTTTGTATTGTAGGTTATACCTGGTTATGGCCATGCAGTGTTAAGAAAAACTGATCCTCGTTATGTAGCTCAACGTGAATTTGCCTTGAAACATCTTCCTCAGGACTCTATGTTTAAACTTGTGTCGACTATCTACAAAGTTGTTCCACCTATTCTTCTTGAGTTGGGAAAGGTCAAGAACCCATGGCCCAATGTTGATGCTCACAGTGGAGTGCTGTTGCAGGTATGTTTCATCGGTTTTCGAAGATTTTACATGTGTAATTGGTTGTTTCACTTCTTCGAGAATCCCTTTTTTATAAATTTATTTTACTTTTTAAAAAACATTTTAAATATAAAAAAAATATTGTTCCAGGTTTTAATGTAGACTTGCGTCTCTCCATAGTGGTCTAATGGTGTGTAGGGAAAGGAAAAAATTATGACGCTTTTCACACTCAAGTTAAACCAGGGTTCGCACGCGTCCTTACAAGTCCTTACTTTTACATTTAGTCTATAAAAGTCCTTACAAATCCTTATTTTTATGGCCCATTTTTAAAAAGTCCTTGAAAGTCCTTACTTTTTGCCACCTCAGCTAGAGTGAAATACATGCAGTATTTAGAAAGTGAAAAATCCAAAGAAAAGACTGAAACAAAAAGCTCTAGGAAGAAATAGATTTTTTTAAACAAAAGAAAATGTTCCAAACAAATGGGGAAGCAAATGATTTAGCTAATGAGGCTGAAAAGTCAAAGGACATAAATTCATAATAAGGACATTTATTCAATCGCATGAACTAAGAAAAACAATTACTGAAAAAAATTTAAATAAATACCTTGGATGTAAAATTGAATGAAAAAAGTACGGTTTTGATTACAGTTTCATGGGTTATTTTTCATCAATTTATTAACTCATATTTTTAAGAGTTTTTGTCGTGTTAAATTTGCAATGTATCTTCTATGTTTTATATTATACTTTATCATCTAATAGGTTGAATTTGCAAATATGAGACATTTTATTTAAAAATGCGTGTGGCAATTCCTTAAGTTTATTCAATTTAGAGGTCCTTATTTTTTGGTTTTTTTTTTTAGTCCTTAAAAGTCCTTGATTTTCTTTTTAAGGAAATGTGTATGAATCCTCTAAACGCTTATAGTTCCGCAACCAAATAACATAGAGAGTTGGTTTTAGTTTCATTTAACAGAGAAAGGTAGACATTGAAGATTGCAAAAGTAATTTTAGAATTTGTAATTACAGTTTAGTCACAGTCAAGTTACAAAGTTGGTGAAAATCATGAAGAATTTTACATAGTCACACCACACTAATTAAATTTTAGTGTGCCATTTTTAATTTTTTAAAATTAAAAATGGCAAATTAAGTCGTCGTATTTGTTTTGGTTTTCTCATTTCTTAGAAAATTTATTTTATAAGTGTGACAGTTTTTTTTTTAATGTTGCTTGTATAAACTTCAGTTGACGCAAATTTCTGGTTGGTTGAGGAAGGTTCAGATGAACCGAGATGGAAGCAAAGAAGGAAAATATGAAACGACTTAAATAATATGGCAGGACAAATTTGTAAAGAAACGAGCTACTGTTTTCAGCTAAGCAAATGGAAAAGAAAACATTTCATTCACAGTAATGATGTCGGTTGTTTCACTTGAGAAATTTTAAAAAAATAAAAATAAACAATCACTGATAGCACATAAAGACATGGACCGGCAGTTACACTGAAAATAGAACAATAAATTTAAAAATAAGAAAAAGGACAAAATTTTTTAAAAGAAAGAACTAAGATAAATAAAAACATTAATAGTAATGCTAAAACATAAATGAAAAAAATTTCAAAATAAGAGAAAATGGAATTTTTTTTCATATGATGTATACACAAAAATAAAGTGCACACTTGAAAGCGTAATTCTCTTGTTCATTTTTAAAGTTTCGTAATTTAATATTAATAAAAACTATTCGGTTAAGACTTAATATGCAATTTATGATCGCAGAGTTCAGTTTTTTATGTTTCCATACATTTCAAAATAAGCTAGAATGAATTGTGTCTTATGAAAACTCCTCACCTAGAGAAAAAAACTTTAAAATCTTCAGAAATGTATCTGAATTCGACATATAAATTTTTGCTCATAATTTTATAATTTTAAATATTTTCTCATATTAGTAAGAAACCAAATGGTTGCTCTTCTTGTTGAATGATATGGATTGGTGCCAAATTTTCCATTCTCCTTTTTACTTTATTTTTTCTTGATTGACTACAGTTATGTATGTCACTTATACTGATTTCTTATATTGCTATTGTGTGGGGTTTTTTTTTGCTATATTTTTGTATAATCATTCAAGTATGCTTAGCTATAACTGCTTTTGTATGTTTAAGGATTTTAATGTACTGTACTGTGTTATTTTCTAGCTCCCTGCTTTCTTTTTCTTTGTTATTTTTCTAATGTTCAATTATTAATCAAGAAATTGTATGAATATTGATTGTTAACTTTAGAACTTTCATAAGAAGGATTGCTTACTTTTAGCATGCTTTTTATGAAGCAGCATACCTTGTTTTGATTTGTACTTTGAATATCGACTATGTTGGCATTCTTCAGAACTAATTTTAATTAATCGTAATTTTTTACACGAGTAGGCGTGTGTCGTACTTTTTATGGCATAATTTTCTTCCTTTTTTACTATGACAAATGTAAGTTATTTCATAATTGTAATAAGAGACACACACACCAGAAAAGCAAATCTATTCATCAAGAGAGAAAATTAATTTTATTTGCAAAATCTAAAATTGTACTCAAATCAGAGAAAGTAATGAAATTTAAAATATTTTCTAAAAAAGGTATTAAGCAATATAAAATGAAAAAGATTATAATACAAACTAAGACTGTACAACAAAGACTTTGTTCCTAGTTTCTAATCATTGTCTTTGCGTTCGAAACTTTGAACTTTTGCTGGAGAGCGATGCTTGCAAGTATATATGTTGCACCTCCTGCATTTCATGGATTTTGATGATCGTTTTCTTTCTTTCAAATGCAAAGCACAAGCTCTGTTTCTCAATGCTGGTTATTGTTCACTTGCTTTTTCAGGATATGATGTATAATTTAGACATAAAGACATGGTTATGGCTCGAGTAGTGAGGTTATTTTTTTATAAAACTGAGGGCTAAGTTTTTCAAGAAAATTCTTCGACTTAGTGGATTAATAGCAGGCTTGTTACATATTAAATATTTTTGACGATGTAAAATGAAATATTAAATCGTCATAATGAGTACTGGATATATAATTTCCGAACTGAAACATTAAGATGTGGAAAAAATTATCAAGTTACAAGAGCTGGCGCGTGGCATAAACTTTACGACAGAATCATAAAACATTACGAAATCGCCCTGAAGCTCGGATAAACCCGTGTAATCCTGAAGTGAGGGGTTGCATGAAGGAATAGCAATGAACTTCAGCCAGTTTTGACTCTGAATGTGAGAACAGGGTATGAAAAAGCCCATTTGTAGTATAATTTTCGCAAGCGCGCCCGATGGAAGGTTGAAACTTGTATGTCCATAAGGGCAAGTCAGATTACCAATTATTATATACTAGCTGGGATTCAATTACTTTCATGTCTAATATTTTTGATGTAAAAATCTACTTTTTTATAGAAAATTACAAAACCCAAAATTCTTATATGGGCTAAAATGTTTTTTAATTAAAATGAGAATATCAATTGAACCAGACTATTTATAAAAAACGCCATTAGCTAATTTTCTCCATAAGTTATTAATATTTGTTGCATAGGTACTTCAAATTTTGTTCATAAATCTTGCAGTGCACGAAAGACTTTAACGGATGTTTTGGAACAATTATTTGCATAGTAAATTTTTCATTAAGAAAAAGCATTAAAATAAATATGAATAATAAATTAGTCTTCCACCAGAATTCTTCTAATGTGATCTAGCAACAGTTCTTCTTGTGTATTTTTTTTTCTTTAGCAATAAAAAAAAAAGTGTTACAAATTGTAAATTTTATCCACAATTTAATTTTGAAAAATTATTAAAATGATGTCAATGAATTAAACAGAAATGAAACTTGGGTCATGAAAAACTATTTTTTTTTACTTTTAATATGTGTAAAAATAGTTGTGACATAGTACATATTTTCAAAAAATATCATGGAAAATGCCAAAATCTTGCTTAATTTCCAATTAACCGAAATTTTAATAAGATTTGGGGCTTTTAAAAGTTGATGGTGATCTCTCTCTTCTTATATAAAATATGTTTATAAAAATAAGGAAATATTTCAGAAATAAAGCTAAATTAATTCAAAGTCTAATTGTTGCCTAGCAGTGGAGTAGCTATAAATTTGCGTTATTTCAAAATCCTCTGCAAGTAATTAACAATTTATTAAATTTTGAGAAATTAATGAAAATTAAAGGAAAAATGTCACAGATATAAAATTGGTACCATTGAAAAGGTAAAATTTTGAACTTTAAGATGGTATAACAGGGTTCGTACGCTCCTTAACAACTCCTTGAAAACGATGTTCATTTTCAAGCACTATGGAAACTTCTTGAATTTGGGTTTTACTCCTTATAAACTCCTTGATTTTCAATTTTTAGCATTTCTTTCAGTAAATGTGTACCAAGTTTCACCGATAAAAAGGATTCCAAATCGCCGCCCTATCAATTACCGAGTATTTTGCGTTGCTCTTTCTACGATTTGATGTTCATCTCCTATCCAAAATTTAAAAATTGGTTTTAAGTGCCAATCAATAATAACCAAAACAATAGAATGGTGCACATTGAGAATGTCATCTCTCTTGGATTATTTCTCAAAATTAACTGTATTTCTTTAAATTGTAACGTATGGTTTGTTGTAAAGGATGTATATTGTGATGGTGGAGTTGAAGGTAAATAGATACTATTAATCAATTTTAGCTAAATTAGTTTTAATAATCAATAAATTTTGTTAATTTTATTTTTTTCATGTACTATTTTATAAGCAATGAGAATGCCAAAAAACAGTTTCTAATATCTAAATCCATGTCTCTCTTTGCATCTCTATATTTTAAATACTGGATCATGGTGCACAGTGGGGCATGGAAATTATTTAAGAATTTGAATTCTAAAAAAAATTAATGGAAATTGTTTTTTATTTGAAAAATGGTAAGTCATAATATATAATGAACTATTTGAACTTTTGGGGTAGTTGTATAATTTTATAAAAAATTGTGTGTTTGAGCGGCACCACTCTACTTTCATATAAATAGATTTAACATGGCATTCTTGGATAAATCAGCTTAGTAAAAACTTATAAAAGAAATAAATATAACCACATTTATTTGAGTTATTAGCAATGTTTTAAATATTCTAATATAATTTTTGTGTACTTTAAAAAGGGAAACCTTTTTCATGCGTAAATATTGACTCCTTGAAAATTTTGAAAATACTCCTTGATTTTTAATTTTAAAAATCAGTATGAACTCTGTATAAAAATATTTTTTGGGGAATAATTTGCTCCGAAGTTAATATGGAAAAATGGTTTCAGTTTATTTCTAATTAACTGATTGTTTAATTAACTTTCAGACTTTGAAAAGTTGACAATAATCTTCCTCTTATCTTAAATAATTTTTGTTGCTGAGTGTGCAAAGTTTGGTTGAAATTGCTGCAGTAGTTTAGGAGGAGATGTGAAACATACCCCACATCCATACATACTCACAATGACTTTTATTTATATTAAGATTTTGAAATATATAGTGGATTCTATTATTTCTTGAAAAGCAGACATCTAGTTTGGATGGCAGGAGTTTGGAATTTTGTATTTTTATCATGCTAATAACTCATTTATTTTTCAGTATTATGGCATGAAGGAAATGCAGTTCTACACCGTTCTCTTCGGCGTGTCCCGAGCTCTCGGCGTGATGGCGTCTTTAGTCTGGGATCGTGCCATGGGTCTGCCTCTGGAACGACCAAAATCCATGACAACCGACGGACTCATGAAGCTGGTCGGAGCTGTCTAAATGACGGCATATCTGAAGTCGCCATGCACACCATTTCACTACAGAATAGCAGCAATTCCATAATGCAGGATTTTAAAAAATTGATGTTCACCTGTTAGAAGGTGAACGGACAGCTTTGTGATAGATGTTGGTTAGGTGTCAATGTCTGTAAAATTGCATCAAGATTGAAGCTGAAAATACTCATTTTCCTCGTCTCTCTGTCTCATCATTCTTTCTTTTGAGTTCTCATTGTGAATTTTCTTCAAGCAGAAGTGCAGTAGAAATTCACCCGCAATAGACTGTTGTAGACATCCTTCATTTTGCTCACTCATCTCGTGCTGAATCTCTTTTTTCTCCGAAGTAATAAATTTAATCCGTTGGTTATTCTACTCAGACTTTGACACGGCCGGCTGTTATGTTGAATTCTGGAAAATGTTTTTTTGTGATAATTTATCAAATGCTGTGGAGCATTTTAAAAAATGTGGTGTTGGAACTCTTTGTTTGAAATTATTTTGTTATTAACAATTTGTTTTTATAACTCAAATTTAATTTTGGTTGATTTAATTGCACAACAAAAAAGAATGAGAATGAGCTATTAGGAAATTTTACTCTATGTAAGTTAAAAACAGAAACTGTTGAAAGTGACAATTTTACATGCACTTGTACCTGAATGATAATAAATAGAAAATTGCTTTATCTCGTTTTTGTTTGTTGTATGATATTCTGTAGAGTTAATTGGCAAACTAAAAAAAAAAAAAAGCAATAATGAGAATTAGTTAATGTGAAATCTAATTAAGAAATGTTTTGTAATTTTTTTTTGCCTAATATACTAAAATTAACTCTGCAATTTGTATTGACAGCTATCTTATTTAAGTCCCTGTGTTCTAGTATTAGTAGCTGTGTCAATTTATCCTTGTCTGAAACTGATTGATAAAATAATATGTACCTGATATGGTAAAGATTTTATGTACAAATGAAATGAGGCATACTTTGACCTTTTTAAAGCTAATTATTAGTACTTATTTAAATCTCTGCGAAATATGTATTGTTGTTGACACAAGTACATGGCTAAAATTTCTTAAATTATACATCTTTGATCTAGCACATAATTTTATTAAATGTTTCAATAATGAAATAGTGTTTGGCGTATCGTAGATCTTTACATGTTGATATAAGAATGTATATACAGTAGAACTTTATGACATAGATTTTGTAAAAAGGTAGTTTTGGATTATTTTGCTCTTAATTCTATATAGAATAATCAGGGTGATGTCTCCTTTCGAAGCATTTAGTTTTGTGTGGAAGATTTTATTTATTTGAAGGGAGAGATTGTTAGAAACGTATTTCGCATTTTTATTTAACGACATTAACTCTCATGGTAGTTTTTTTAACCCTTTGTGGCTCAAGGCATTAAATTTTTTGAAATGTGATGAAAAAGCATCATGAATGGGTTCAGTTTATTGTCTAGACAGAGAATCTACAAAATAAAAAAAACCCCCCCTCCCCGGGGGGGGGGGGTATCCCCTTTTGGGGTCACACACCCCCCCTTAATGCAGCCACCTTGATACACTCAAAAAAATATTGTTGAATCTTACATTAAATCATAAATTAAAACTTCAAGAATATTGGAGGAAAATTTTCGAGTTAATTTGCTAAAATTGTAAACGTCCAGAACTGAAAAAATTTCTTATCTCCGAGTTAAGGAATTATCACCAACCTTTGTCTCTAATAATTCCTATTCCGAAACGAAATTTCATGAGGCTGCCATACATTCTAAAAGAAGTACTATTGGCCCTATCCTAAACCTATTATTTCACATTTATAGTTGAATTAGCAGTTGAGAAGCGAGTGAAATTAGGTGTCCCATCGGCTGGCACACTGCGCCACAAAGGGTTAAGCAAGCTCGTTGAAGAAGAGTGTTAAGAACTGATCTTTTTAAAAAATACCTTCATTTCTGCCCCCAAAACAGCTATTTATAAATCAAAAGTCTTGCTTCACTTCAATCACTGTTGAATTTAGTCAATTACGAGCTAGTCTAATAATAGCTAGTTTTGTCTTGTTGTAGTTAAGATTTGGCAGCATCTTGGTTTTGATTTCCTCTGCAACGGTTTTCTCATTTTTTCTTTGTAATTCCTTTCCATCGCATCAAATAAGTGAGAAGCAATTCTTTAAGTATTTTTCTCCAAACTTTAATATAGAATAGGCATTCGTATTATTGCAAACCTAAAAATTTGTAGCTCCCGGTTTAACTAGTAACACATTTCAATGCAAACAATTTCAATTCTTAGTTTAACCTAGCAGCTCAGAGGCTGGTTCTACTGTATATAGAAATATATATTTGTACACTCGGAGAGCGTAGGGTCTGGTCTTCCAAAATAAAGGTCCATGTAATTTTTTTTAGACTTTTATAACTTTGAAATGTGTACAAACATATTTTGAAAAAGTGATGGCTGTTTTCATCAGAATGATAGAAAGATCCGAAAATGTTCCATTCTAAAATACTCAATAGATTTAGTTCCCTTGTTGTTATTTGTTGAGTGTACTTTGTACCTAACCTAGTTATCAGCAGTCTGTTTCATTCTGTTAAACAAATGTAATTGTTCTGAAATTCTGAATAAAAGAGTACAAACTTCTGATTAATTCATATAACCTCTATGTTTTGGTTGGACGAAACTTCACGATACCTTCTTAAATTGAAGACTTGAATGAAGTTGAAAATGTGGATTCGTTCATCTCCTACATAAATCCAGTTTTCAACTTAGGATCACTAAATTTGGTTATTTGGCTTACGGTGCTGCGATTTAGAGTCGATGGGCTTTTGACAGAAAATATGCAGGGTTATTTAAAATAATTGCAGGAATTACAAATGACTATAATTTTCTTGTCAACAATGACAGGAAGAAAACATTTGAACACAATGCAGTAGGAAATTTCAAGTTTTGTTGTACGTACGTAATATTTACCCTATGTGACATCTCTTGCTGGTGAACATCCGTGCGGTACTCCCATCTCGCGCCGTGCACTGTGAAGCTCTGCATCCGTCTTCTGAAATTGCTTATGTCTTCATTTCATTGGAATATGTCATAGACTGTCTTAACATCTTCTTTGCGTGTAACAGTGAAGGTATACATAGAACAGGGTCAGATTTAGCCTTTGAACCACTCCGTGCAAAAGTGAAAAATTGCGCCCCTATGGAACTACACTGTAAGCATTCAAAAGAAACCAGCGAGAGTGTTCTCCCCTAAACTTTCTCGTATACTTCTCCAAAAAGATGCCGTTTCTCCTTCCCCCGCGTGGCTAAAAAAATTCGAACATACTGTTATCCAGAATCCAATGACTATCGGAAGGTTTTTCATTATAGTGATTGAAAAATATCTAGGTAAAGAATTCAAAGAGATGCGTACCGATTAAATCGCATCTATCGCACACTGCTAGGTTTCACTCTTGCCGTCACAAGGACAAACTGACGTAATTCGCTCCTTTCGTCTGCACAGAAGATTGCTTCTAATATGCATGCATGTGGAGATAACGGATTGGTTTCAATAGTAAATTATACAGACAGTCAACCCTTTGACGGATTTGGCCCAAAATTTTATACGAACCTACATTCATGACGAGAAAACTGTGTACCGAATTTTATCCATCTATCTATTCAAGTTTTTGAGTTATAGTGTTCACAGGACTTCGAACATACACACAGACTTCCCGTTGACGGATTTTGTCCAAAATTTGACAGAAACCTACAAATTATGTGCAAAGACCACATACCAAATTTCATCCCCGCAGCTCTAATAGTTTTCGAGTTATTGTGTTCACACACAGACATAATTCCAAAATTGTGTTTTTCGGACTCAGAGAGGTCTAAAACGTGGCGATTCGTCAAAATCTCGAGTTCGAATTTTTTGACGATTACAATACTTTCTCTTTGTACACTTCGTATACGAGAAAGTAAAAAGGAATATGGTCTTTACATTTTTTAGCGAAAGTCCAAAAAAGAATTAACAGGAGTATAATTCAGACCAATTTATTTTACAAACTTTTAGTTCAGAGGATACTCCAATTAAGTCAGAAACATCTACATGCTCGATTCCTGATATAGTGAGGTCTGACAATCTTGTTGGAGATGTTGTTGTCCTGGGCCACCTTCGTGCCAGATTTCGTACCTGTAGGTGCG
>BGPR01053600.1:0-10372 GCA_013235015.1 Araneus ventricosus | reverse complement strand
TCGACATACTTCCGTTCCAGTTACGTATTGCTGTTAAGTTTCAGCGTCAAGTATACGAAATGAACTTCACGAAAATACTCTCAGATGGAAGTTAGTTTACGAAAATGTAGTTAATCCTAAGTCATACTTATTTGAAAGATCCTAATACTTATTTAACAAGATTAGCAACCACGTTCTTTCAAAGGTTTTTTATGTCCATAAAACAGACATCAAGGTCAATCTAGTTTTTAAAATTCTCAGAACCATTCTATGCATTGAGCAGCATTAATAAGTTGTTTGTCTCAAACATAAGATACCTTTATAATGAAAATTGTTTTCTTTTTTATCTGTTTCTTTTCGCTTAATGTATATCTTAATTTTTTCTAAAAGTGTAGGTAAACTCTGTAGTCTTTATATGGCTTTTAAATAAAGTTTAAAGATTCAAAATACAGCATTTATCAACGTAAAGTAGTCGTGAATAGTAACATCAAGAAGAAGAAAGAGATGTCATGGATGTGAGTATAGTAATTAATATTGGTATCTGTCAAACTACTTGAATTCTTCTCTTTAGTAGATACCAGATATGTTTCTATTCTGTTGCATTATGCTGAAATAAATACAATCTCTGCATTTTATTTTTTACCTTTTATAGTTTTTTGTCCATACTTGAATGAATTGATGCTTCGTAATTAAGTAGCGGAATTTGTCAATTTTCAAGAAATTGAGTGCAATTTCAAAGAATAGATATTTGATATTACTATTTACACAGAGAGGGATGTTTTTGAAAATTTCTTTTAAATTACTAAAGGTTATGTTATAGTGAAAAATGAAACAAGATTTACGAACAGGACTTAAGAAGGAAGGCAAAAGAAGCATTATATTGTTACAAACATGGAAGAAACCGCTTCCCAACAATGCAAGTCTTATGGTTGGGAAGAGAGTTTTATAATTGAAACATGGGTGACTTCGGCGTCTGTTATGGCACTCTGACCTTGGCGACCATTTTGGAGATTTGGCGACAAACTTGGCGACAAATAGATGATTCCCAGAAAACAACGCTTTTCTCGATATTTCTAGGAAGGGAATAGACGAGAAAACACCATGTGACACGGCCTGTGTCAGAGAATATTTAAGGACTGGCTGAGCCAGGCAGCACAGTCGACTGGTTACTTCGCTTTGAAGCGTGAACGTCTTCGGGTTCTATCTGCTGTGTGAGCTAATCAGCTGGTGAGCTGAGCTGTTATTGTCGTTTCTAGTTATTTACTGGCTGTTTGTGTTGTTAGGTATCAAAGTGCTGAACTGTCATTACCTGTGAATTGTTGTCTATTTACATTGGTAATCTGTGCAAGGACTATTGTTTCCTGTACCTGTGCTACGTGTTTTCCTGCATATTTGTAAATAAACCTTCATTCTCCATTATCCTGCGTGTTGGACTGTTTACACCATACACCCACAGTAAGACTTTGTGCAACAATATGTATGCGTTTTCGTCTTATCCTTACAAGTGTTTTGTTAAAATTGGTGTTTAGACGAGCCGGTTGCAATCTTATGGTGCTTACCCTACTAGCGTCTATCTATTTCCAGTTCCCAATTTACCCATGAATGTCGAAGTCGCATTTTTCAGTAATATTTTGTCTAATAGTACAAGTCGTGAAATCAAATGGAAAGAAACTGAAAAGTCCTGCCTGAAAATTTCCTATTTTAGTGCCCTCCTAAGCCTAGCGTTCCTATTTAGGAACGTAATGCAAAATAAACGAGCAAAATCTAAAATTATGTAACATTCTAAAAATAAACATATTCATGCAATTGTATTTACTGATATATTTGTTAAGTAAATTAATTGATAAACAATTAAAGTTACTCTTTTCTCCTTAACATTTCAAAAATCTACTTTCGAGTCTCGCTTGAAAATGAAAAGATTTCATTATTCACTGAACGTTTAACACCTGCTTTCATGGATTTAATATAAAAGAAACATTTTTAAAAAAAATTTTTCCGTTAAAAAAATATTTTTGTAAAATTTACGTTGAAAAATAATTAAAAAGTGGCGATAGGCATTAATGGGTTAAAAACGGCATGTTCTGCATTTTATTTAAATGTTTCTTTATCCACAGAATCAAAATTTAGTTTCAATGGCGAATCCAAGATTCGGTTCTGGGAGGGGGGGGGCTGAGGTCATAAAAATTTTGTATCGTCGTGACGAATGTCAAACCTCATGGCTTATGTAAACCAAAACACTTTAACTTTACAGGCTGTCCTCTCCTGACAATAAGAATAATAAAGAACACTACAATACTTTCGAAAATTTAATAAAAAATACAATGAAATAGCTGGCCAAAAAAATGTTTTCGACCGCGCCAACGCTACAAGTACAAGTGGAATGACTAGAAAAGTAGGAAAATTTTCGAGCCTGTCAAGTCAGAAAGCAAATGTTGTCGCGATTTTATTACTATTCTTTTTAAATGAAAATTAAAATCAAACAGTTGTAGTGATTTTAAATTAAATTAAGAATTTTGGTTCAGCTCTGGGGGGGGGGGCTGCAGCCCGATAGCTCTTCCCCTGGATTCGCCACTGTTTAGTTTAAAGGAAAAATCAACAGTTATCTTACATTCTTGCTCGCTTCAGATTCCTTAAAGTCATAAGTCTCTGTACTTGATATTGACCTCCTACATATGCAGACATCGTAATGATCATTCCCTGAGCAAATATGTTGATCATTGTGTAATGTGCACCCAAGTCAAAAGAAAATCTGAAAATCAGAAACAAAACCTGCTGCATTTTTTAAAACGCATATCAACAATAACAAGAATATCAGAATGGATTTCTTGAAAAGCGTAAGAAATGTAGTGGATTCAGATCCATAAGGCATATCTGCACTGTTAATATTTTTTCTCATTATTTTGAATGCAATGATTACTTCAAAGTAAAAAATCTTCGTGGTCGGTTAAAATCTTACTGTATAACATTCAGGAAATTTAATTCCTACGGAAAAAAGAATTCGAATAGAAATTAGTGCTGGGATACAAACACAAGAGGGCTAGCTACCCACGCTTTAACACCCGAGGGAGACGGAATGATGGTCAATACGATACGAGCACGGGAATTGACGATGGAGTCCTAAGGGCCATCAGGCCATCAACGACCACGGTCCAACCTTTACCGCACGGTGTATGTCCCGTCATAGAAATAGAGGTATCTCGAACCCAAACCAATACTATACCCACTAGGGAAGCGAGAATCCACTTCAATAAAGTAATTAAGGACTTTAATATTTAGAATTATATTCATTGTTTTTTTTAAATTTTTATAAGCGAATACGTCCCCTTATATATGCCTATACGGCGACATTTGATTCATGTACTCGAGGTACATTCGGTGTGAGTATTGCTTGGATATAAGGTTAAGTATTCGCTTATAAAAATTTAAAAAAAACAATGCATATAATTCTAAATATTAAAGTCCTTAATTACTTTATTGAATATCACAAGAATGATCAAGAATAACGAAATAACAAATTTTATAAAAAAAAATCGAGAATGATTGGGGACTAAATGTGGTGAATGTTGTAAATACCAAGTAGCAATTCAAAAATGTTGCGAAATTTCAAAAAATATTCACACTAGCCGCAGAAATGTTCACAATAGAAACTTCTTTACACGCCCTTTTTAACTACTTAGAGGACTATCAAACACTTTGTATGTTTACCACATTATAAAGCATTGTAATCAGAAATTTTAACATGGGAAACGGTGTTCGGATTTTTTGCCCTTGCATCGTTTACCACTAAAAGTTTTCAATCACTATACATTTTGTTAAATATAGTGGAAAGTCGGTTAAAGAGCATAATTCGTTTGAGGATCTTACTTGTAATGCGAAACACTCGTTAAGCGAAACCATTTTCCCCATATTAATCAATGAAAAATACCATCCTGCGTTCCATGCCGAAGAATGTACTAAAAAAATTTTTTGCATAATATTTATTCAAAGAGCATTATATATAACATTGTTAAGGAGTATGAATCATCTTCATCTTTTCTTCTATCATGGAATAAACCGATCTTGAATGCGAATTCGATTTCCAGAAAACAAAATAAAACAAAAAATCGAAATAATTAAGTTATTATTTATGATACACACCAAAATACTTTATACTAGAAAGCTGTCTAGAGATATTTGTTTTTTACGATGCTTCAAAATTTGACGAAAATGCAACACAACATTATCATTAAATAAATCTGTAGCGTGCATAGCTACTACCTTATTAGTCCAGTCAAAGAAGGAAAAATAGAAAAAGAAAATGGTGTAGTTTTGAAATTTGGCACTGTTGTTGGGGGTAGTATCCTAAACGACATACTAAAAGTCCCCGGCGGTGGGGGGATGCGCGGGGGTACAGGGAGGTTTAAAGGGGGACATTTTCAGTTTTTCTTGAATATGTCGAAAACTATAGGTTCTATCGAAAAACACTCAGTGACAAAATTAAACAAGATGAAATATCCTACAAAAAAAGTCCTACATTGTTTTTATAGAATCAATGGTTTAGAAAATACAGGTGGATTTAAAAGTTAATATTTCTAAAATTCCTTATTGTAACGGTAAAATCGATTAAAAGTGGTGAATCGACAACCCTCATAAAAGCCTCTTGCATATATAATAATGATACAATTGTAGTATTGTATGTGTCGGAGCGGGTGTGTGACAAACTCATTTAATGAATAATTGTGCTCCCTTCCGCGCTCCACATCCATTCAAATTCACAAGCTTCCTTCTACTCGTGGTCCAGTCAACGAACTATAAATTTAAAAAATGGTGTAGTTTTGAAATTCAGCACAATTGATGTGGAGAGTGCCTTAAACGACATACTAAAAATCCTCTCTGGTGGAGGGTGCACAGTGGGGACGGGTCGGTTGAAAGGGGGATTTCTCGATTTTTCTTAAATATCTCGAAATCTATGAATCCTAGCGAAAAAAAATTAGTTATAAAATTAAACTACACTAAATTTCCTACAAAACTAGTTCTAAATATTTTGTAACATGAAATTTTAGAAGATACAAGGGGATTTAAAAGTGAATATTTCTAAAATTCCTTATTGTAATGGTAAAATCAATTAAAAGTGCTGAAGCAACAACCCTCAGAAAGATCTCATGCCTGTACAATAATTATACAAGGGTAGTATTGTGTGTGTCCAGAAAACCGCCCGCCCCCCCGCGGAGGGGGGGCGGGCGACAAACCTATTTGATGAACAGTCGTGCTCCCTTCCTCCCCTCACTTCCATTCCCCTCCACAAGATCCCTTCTACTCAGTCTTTTAGTTCTGTTAACACTCCAAATGAGTGTATTTAGACAGTACAATCTAAATATACATATTTATGCTGAGTTTAACTTAAAAGCTCGCAACCAGTCTGTCACAGTACGACAAAAACATTTTCTTGCCATTGAAGAAATAAGACCAGGCATGTTCAATTACTAGCACAGAAAATGGTTGCTAAAGGAATTGAAACGAGAGTAGCTTCAGGGGATACTGATACTTATATTGTGAGATATGAGTTAGAAAAAGCTTCTCATCCCAAGGGAAAGACGTAGACCTAGTCGTGTTACTGATTGCTTTGGCACTACCAGAAAGTAACATAAATTAACATTTATTTTATGAAGCCTGGCAAGAGAAAAGTCGAAGCTAAATTATTTTTTGCAAGAAAGCTGCAGAAAGAATTTTCTTTTACTCAAATCATCCTCCTTCTCCAAGCATTCAGTGGCTGCGACATAACACCAGCTACTTATAGAAAAAGCAAAGCACTATACTTACATTGTCCAAAAATCAACTGAGCTAGATGAAAAACATTGCTGACATCTTTTATAACCCCTCATCAACACCAGATACTATCTTACAAGCGGGTGAGGTGGTGTTCCTAGTACAAAGCAACTGTTGATGAACGTAATTTGAATAACCGTAGATATGAAGCAACTCTCAAATCATCAACCAAGATCAAAGCTGATCTTTCCTCATTTTCTCCAACTAAAGGAGCGGCGGAGCAACACACTTTTAGCAATTTGTTTCTGTTTTGGCACCTTTAATGGTACCTGTACCAAAGATGCACCTCTAGAAAAAGAAGAATTCGGACTTGATCAAATACTAGAAGAACATGGTGAAATTTAATTACGAGCGAGTGTAAAAATGGTTATGCAGATTTTTATGTATATATGTATATATAATATATAATGTTATAGAAAGATATAATATATATGTTATAGATATATTGCAATAGATAGCTGCCATTTTGAACTAAAAACTTTCTTTCATAAAAATAAAACTAACATTTTCAACCACTTATTGTAATTATGTACTTTTTCAAACTACTATAATATTCTAAACTATTCATTCTATGAACAATGTTTAGGACTATTTTTATATGAAATTTAATGTAATTTAATTTTATACATAAGTTTTTTTCGCTAGGATCCATAGTCTTCGATATAATTTAAGAAAAAACCTGAGAAATCCCCCCTTCAACCCTCCGTACCCTCTTCGCGCCCTCCACCATTGGGGACTTTTATTATGTCGTTTAGGGCACTCTCCCCAACAACTTTGACGAATTTCAAAACTACACCATTTTTTAAATTTACAATTCGTTGACTGGACTATGAGTTGAAGGAAACTTGTGAAGGGGAACGGATGTGGAGGGGAGGAAGGGAGCATAATTGTCATCAAATGGGTTTGTCACCCATCCAATCCGACACATACAATATTAACCTTGTATAATTATTATATAGGCATAAGGTTTTTATGAAGGTTGTTGATTCAGCACTTTTAATCGATTTTATCATTACAATAAGGAATTTTAGAAATATTAACTTTGAAATCCCCCTGTATCTTCGACACTATTGATGCTACAAAATATAATGTAGGACTTTATTGTAGGGAATTTTATGTAGTTTATTTTGTAACTGGGTGTTTTTATATAGAATCCATAGTTTCCGAGATATTTAAGAAAAACTGAAAATCCCTCTTTAACCCCTTGTACCCCCGCGCACCCCCATCGGCGGGGACTTTTACTATGTCGTTTAGGACACTACCCCCAACAACTGTATCACATTTCAAAACTACACTATTTTTTTCTATTCTTCGACTTTTGGCCTTTGTCGACTGGACTATATTAGGGTGATGCTTCTCAATGTACGATGCAACAGTTTCTAATGCTTTCAGCATTTCTGTTAATTGCGCTAGAAGATTGTTGCTTTGCTGTTACATCTTCCTCCTCTAAGAAACTCTCCTGCACAACGTCTTGTTGAGAAACCCAATGCAACTCCGCAAGCTCTTCGGTAGTCAGCTCCTAGCTGTGCTCTTCCACAAGCTCATGGATATCATTGTTATCCTCCTCTAGTCCCATGATCATGGCCAAGGACACAATTTCATTGACTAAAGGCTCCACAGGTAATGTCACAAACCCCTCAAAGATACATTCGACAATGTTCTACGACCAAAGCTTCTTGCAAGCAGAAGTGACAACTCTTTTGGTAACCCCTTCCCACGTATTTTCGATTATCTTGAGCCAGGCAACGATCTTTAAGTGATATTTCCAAAACTCTCTGAGAGCAAGATTGGTCCCTTCATGCTTACATGTTTCATTAATTGCTTCATTAAATGCCTGAACACAAGTTTGGAAAAATGTGCTATCACAAGCGACACTAAGATGCTAGCGGTATGTGTGCTAAAAGCGGACTGATGCAGCAAGCGCACAATTCGGGACTTCCCCTCTCTTTGCCACTCGAAACGTCACTCTTTAAGTGAGACATTTTTTACGATTTGTTTTGTTCGTTATGCGAATTACTCGTTATGAAAAGTGCTCGTAAAGCGAGGTTTCACTGTAAAAAGCTCTGAAGAGAAATTACATAAATACCACATAAAATTTACAGAATTTAGTAAAAAGGTTTTAAGAAAATAGATAGTTTTCTTGATTACATAAAAGCAGGATATACTTCAATAAGCTGAAATTTAGCTTCATTTCTTGATTATCTGATGATATATTGTTTAAAGAAACATTATTATTATCATCACAGAATACCCCCAAACTTGGAGCCAGAACGGTTCCGTGTCAGTTGAATGGGTATGCGAGAAACTTTATTAGAAAAGTAAAAGCAAAAAAAATTACAAGACTTTTCATATATTAAAATATATAAAAAGAGAACATTTAGATCAAAAGAATAAAACTGTACATTAAAAAATAAAAGAATGAAAGCAGATTTGAACATTGATGTATTACAGTTACGGTCCCTCTGCAAAACTGGGGCCGTTGTGTTGAGTCCAGATTAAAAAGAGTCATGAACACTAGAAGAATTGCAAGTTAAATTACATAGAGAAATTGAAATTCGCTATGGACTGAGACAATCCCCCTTCAAGACCGGAACTGTCGGTCTTGATTCCGTGTTCTATGGGCTTTAGTCCAGAGGAACAACTACCTGTGGTAGGTTCGAAGGAATGTCCTTATTCTCTGCATAAAGGATGGATTGTACCTTGGGTTGATTGTACCTGTGGGTATTCGTTGTCACCATCGTTTGGAAAAAGGATTGTTTCGTTTTCAGTGATGAAGTGGAAGAGTTGTCTAATTTTCGTCCTAGAAATATTGTTGTTCAGAACTCTTTTCCACCATAGTGGTTCTAAGTCAGTTTAAGGTTTTGTTAGGTGGTATAAGCTTGTAAGCGAGCAGCTTGTAGAATAGTGTAGTAGGTTTCCCCCACGTTTCCGCAGCCACAGGAATCGCTGTTTCTGATACTGAACCGTTTAAAGTATGTCGGGAATGGGCCGTGGCCCGTGACGAACATTATTTCGGGCCTTTGCCAAGGAGAAAGAGCTATGCTAACTTTAGGCAGAACGTTGTAAACACTCCTCCATTGTCTCATTCTGTTTTCCAGCTGTTTACTGATGGGCTCTTGTTATAGGAGACTCTTGACATGGCTTCTTGGCGCTGAGATGTTTGTGGGGATTCCCTCCTGCGTTGCTTTCTTGGGTATTTCATCCACGTTTAGAGAAACAAAATGGTTGAAGCAAATATCAACCCATTCTTTATCGTTTCCTACTGAATCTCTAGTATCTTTCATATAGTTTAACGCATGGAATTTTTCGTTCGCCATTATCATCATAATACTACCGGAAACCTTGGAATTACCGAAAGAATGCTGATTTGGAGGTTATTAGCTTAAAGAGATATTTTGTCGTTTTGTAATAGCCTCCTTGAATAATGTTCAGGAAAAGCTACATCGAAAGCTTAATTTACTGTTGCTTAAAAAATAGGCCGATGCAAAGGTCAGAGGTTTATTATTCTTTAAAAGTAGTAAATATTATTACACCCTTTGGGTAAGCAGAGTCGGTGTGGGCAATAAAAAATATTATTTATATGAAATAATAATTTTAGGTGTTTGAAATTGTTTCAGGTATGTGATATGTCATCTTTTTATCTTCTCTGAAACTAATTAAAAATACAATAATTGAAGCCTTAATTTCATCAAGACACACATCTAATACTAAAAATTATTGTACTTCAGACGAAAGTGTATAAATACTTTGGGAAGAATAGTCTTCCGCCTGCATAAGCTATTTCAAAGACATTTTCTAATCCACCCAAAAGCAAACATCCCTGCACAATGACAGCAAAGAGACAGACGAACATTAGGACAGCTTGGAAAACGTCTGTCCACAGGACAGCTTTCATGCCACCCTAGAAGGTAAAAAAATGAAGGCTTTAATAGATTTATTGGTAATATCTTCACCTTTTGTCTATAGTGCATATGAATCACATCGTATCTATTTATTAAAGCATCAATGCCGGATTTAATATGAAAGTAAATAACCTGTCAATCATGTGGCATGTAAAAATTAAAAAAAAAACATGACAGTTTCTAAAGCGATTTAAAAATGATATGATGCCTGTTAACTTAAAATTTAGGCTTTTTTATTTGTTCAGACAATTAGTATAGAGAGATTTAAATAAATAAATATATACATATATATAAAGTTTAAATTATTAGAAGAGAATGTTTGAATGTACATCGGCTCCGTAACGAATATTTATAATTTTGGAGATTCAATACAAAGAAATATCCCGTTAATTTTTCGGCAATTAAATACTATGGTTATCGCCAAGGCAAATAATATTAAAAATATTGATTTCACATCTTAAATAAAACAGATTTGCATTTTATTTAGAATGCCTTTCAGATTGGTTTACAGAAACGACAACGTAATCATTGATTCCCATAAATATTTTTAATACTTACACCAAATTGTTATTAAGTTTTAAGATGAAATCAAACATCTTTATGATCTAAAATCTATTTCACATTCTCAAATATCAAATATATGGCTATATCACAAAGAAAAAATATACAAGAGTGTCCCAGGTGCA
>BGPR01053599.1:0-10372 GCA_013235015.1 Araneus ventricosus | reverse complement strand
TCTTTCCTCCCTTCCTATACTCCTTGGTTTCTTTTCTTAATTATTTTCCATTAACCACTTAACTTAATTTTCTTTGCTATCTAATAAGATGCTCCCTTCTGTTTTGGAAAGCGGTTGTCGTTTTTATTCATCTCAGAAGGCATATAATACTTGAGATGTTTATGGATTCTAGGTAATTTTTGTGTACAATTATAAAGATAATTAATGATTAAATTTTAGTTTTAAGACCAAAAATGCGATAATTCGATGCACGAGTATTCTCGGACTGTTAAGTTAAGCGGTTAATACTCGCATGAAGAAAGACCTTCCTCTTACTGCGTATTATTTGTCTTTCCCTTGTTGGAGATCACTTATTGAGATAAAGATGATAGTTTTTTTTAAAGGAAAAAAAAACGTATTTTCGAGAACATTTTTTTAGAACGCTAACGTTAAATGGTCGTTACATAAAGTTAAAAAATCAGCTGCTGTTTCTTTAACTCTGATAGAACGCAGAAATATTAACATCTGACTTCTATTGTAGGAATTTTTATTTAATAAAAAGTAAGGACATTTTATTTAAAATATCATTTCGAACATTCTTGGTTTTTACTTTCTCGTATACGAGGAGAAAGTATTGTAATCGTCAAAAAATTCGTACTCGAGAGTTTGACGAATCTCCACGTTTTAGACCTCCCTGAGTCCGAAAAACACAATTTTGGAATTATGTGTGTCTGTGAACACGACAACTCAAAAACTATTAACGCTAGAGGAATGAAATTTGGTACATAGTTTTATTATCACGAATGGTAGGTCGGTATAAAAGTTTGGACCAAATCCGTCGAAGAGTTGACTGTCTGTCGGTCTGTATAATCTCGTACTACGCGTCATACTGGGTATCGGCGCTCGACGTTTGTAAACTTTGTGCTATTACTAATATTTTCAACCGTGAATTGTAATGTTTTTATGGTTGTAAATGAAATTCAAATCCATCTGATTATTTCAGCAAATCTTTTATTCGCGCGCTTTTGCAATTGTTACGGTTGTGATAGTATAAATTGTCTTCTTGGGAAATTAACTCCAAAGCAGAATTTTCAATCTAGTATTCATTGCGTTGCCTATTTTATCGCGCCTGCTTCAAAGTAATATTTTTTTAAAGCGTGAAATACTTGATTTCAGATTTGTTTGCTTTTTTACTTTCTCTACGATATATACAAAGAGAAAGTATTGCAACCGTCAAAAAATCTCCACTTAGAAAGTTTAGGGGTGACCACTCCTGCCGGTTTGATTTGATGAACCGCTACCGATTAAAATGTTAGGACAATTAAGTAAAAATCTCCGAGAGGATTAGACGTCCTTTTATTTCTATTGTCATAACGAACTCAGAATGCTGATTTATTGTACCTAAGATGGTATTTCTCGTCATGTTAATTTATCGTAACGGATAAATTTCGTACCACATCTCCCAACAACGCCTTTTTACTTTCTCGTATACGAAGTATACAAAGAGAAAGTATTGTAATCGTCAAAAAATTCGAACTCGAGATTTTGACGAATCTCCGCGTTTTAGACCTGCCTGAGTCCGAAAAACACAATTTTGCAATCATGTCTGTCTGTCTATCTGTATGTCTGTCTGTGAACACGATAACTCGAAAACTATCAGAGCTAAGGGGATGAAACTTGGTATGTGATCTTTACACATAATTTTTAGGTTTCTATCAAATTTAGGACAAAATCCGTCCACGGGAAGTATGTCCGCGGTCATGCGAACACTATAACTCACAAACTTGAATAGTTAGATGGATAAAATTTTGTACACAGTTTTATCGTCATGAATGTAGGTCCGTATCAAATTTTGGACCAAATCCGTCAAAGGGTTGACTGTCTGTCGGTCTGTATGATTCACTTTTGAAAAGAATCCGTCATCTCCACACGCATGCGTTCTGGAAGCAATCTTCTGTGAACCCGAAAGCTATAGAGCGAATTACGTCAGTTTGTCCTTCAGCCGGTAAGAGCGGAAAATCGGCACGCATCTCTTTGAATTTGATTCTTTACCTAGATATTTTTCAATCACAATAATGAAAAACCTTCTGATAGTCATTGGATTCTGGGCAACAGTAGGTTCGAATTTTTTTAGCCACGCGGGGGAAGGGGAAACGGCACCTTTTGGGGGAAGTATATGAGAAAGTTTAGGGGAGAACACTCCCGCTGGTTTTGTAATACAGCAGAACCCCGGTAACCCGAACTAATTGGGGCTGACCGTTCTTCGGATTCCGGGAAGTTCGATAAGATACTCTTCATATACCAAATACAGTAGAGTATATTGACTGGGTGCTCTGTGAAAGAGTACGGAAAGAGCAGGCGGCGATTCTCACGGTACTGTGGCGGACAAATTGAGGGAAAAAAGAAGATATCCGAGTTTAGTTCTACTTCTTAAGGTGCTGTATTAATTCTTAAAGACCACTTCAAATACTTCTTTAAAGTTAGTAATGATCATTAGATTTGTTTCCGATTCGTAATTGTTATTTTTCCTTCATGTTTTTAGTAAAAAGTTGCGAGAGAACTAAAAAAAGGTGTTCGGATTATGCGGAATTTCGGATTACCGGTGTTCGGATTTCCGGGGTTCTACTGTATTTCTCAACATTTCCTTGCGGGGATTTCGATGATCTTATGGAATAAAAAATAATTTTAATCGCATCTGTTGCTGCAATTTGGTTGTGAAACTCTTATTGCTCTTTCCTGAAATCTCCACTCATAGTTTGAACAGTTTCTCGTCTGCAGGTCTCTATTACTAGTATAATAGCCCAGATCTGTCTCTCGGTAACGCTCTGATGTCGCCAACAATAAAACTCGCGCCATAGCACTGCGAAACGTTAAACAGCATTATTTCATTGTTAGAGAACCTAAATTTCAGTCATTTTAAATTTAAAAGAGTAATTGTCGTTGTAATTTCAAATTCAGTAGCTCTAAAATAGTGAAATAAAATTTGCTATCGACTGATATGAAATTTATCTCATTATGATCAATAGTTCCCGAGAAATTTTAAATCATATTAATCCTATATTTCGAATTAATTTCCGTTTTTTAATAGAAAGTAGTAAATTACGTCAGTGGTATATCATGCGGGTCGAATAGTTTAGACGCCATGATGCATTTGATTATTTATTGCAATCGTGATGATATAATTTGATAATATTTTTTGGAAACGTTTGACAAGCAGAGAAGTGCTTTGTTTTGGTTAGAATTTCGAAAAAGAATTCCTTTGAAATTTTAATTTTTGACTTACGTTTGAAAAGCTGAAAATTTCATGGTTATTGAATTATAATAAAATTGTTAAAAAACGAAAAATACTTCACACGGATTGTTTACCAAGAGGTTTTTTGAATAAAGAAATACGTAAATAATATGTAAATAAAAAAATATATCCTGTCATAAAACATATGTTTATTTTATTTGTTTTCAATCAATGCTAAACATTTCTCTCTCATATATATCTATTTAAACACGTCAAATTTGACGGGGAAATCTCTCGAAATTTGCACCTGTCATACCATGACGGGTGATTTTCTAATTGTTCAATAATCAGTTAGTGCGATTGTCCAAACGATGTACAAATAGGGAATAACATTATTTATTGGAGCTTCAAAACTGAACGCATTTTCTCACCATAGGAATATTCAGAAATTGGCAATTTTTCAGTATTATGTGTCCTATCTCTTCATTTTACTTTTCCTGATTACCTAAATGCTTTTTGTTTTTTAAATAATTTCGCTTTAATATTCACGCAGCTTCCATCTAACTATGTAATGTCTTCTTTTCTTCTGTTATAATTATGCAGGTTGTAGTGATCGTAGCGACATTTGTATTTCTTGTAAATCAAAAGCACTACCTCTCTACTATTTCAACCTCCACTCTGTGTTTACCTCTGCCGGGAAACTCCCCGTCGTATGTCAGAAAGAACTGCGCACCAGCAGATGCGTGTGTGTTGTGTTGGTTGTTAAATATTAAAAGGATTTATTTTCGTAATGACTGATTGTGTATTTATCATATGCATTACATAATCCTCTCAATCACCATGAAGTGGTGACCCGGACGTGATCCACTTTGGCGGCGGTATAGAACTGTGGACTTTTAGGTTCCGAGCCGAACATCTTAACCACTAGACAAAAGGAATTCCCAATGTCCGGAGGCGGATATTGGCTAATATACATCAGAGTAAGATGGTGTAGCACGGTGTCCCACAAGGTAAAGGTAATTGTTCTGCAGATGGAAAAATTGGGGTACATTTTAAAACGGTACTCGTCAACTGTGAATAGAGCGTTAACATACATATAATCGTTGCTTGTGTTATCTGTAAAGATATATAAAATCTCGTCTGTTAAAATACTGTTAAAATAACAGAAAAATTACAAATTTGACATTGAAGTTTAAAGTTTAGGACTTTGGAAGGCAATTTTCTGAATATCTTTCACAGCGCTGCTCGGTTCTGAGTTACTCAGCCGCCACTGAATGGACTTCAGGGGCGGATTTAAAGGGTGGGCGAAATATGTGAGCATCTGGAGCACGAGGCTGAAAGTGGGCCCCGAAATGAAGATTTTTTTTAAAAATATTTATCTTACTTTTATCATTCATACTTTATCATATTTCAATATTTATTATTAAATTAACTCTCTTTTTTGAAGCTTAATGGCTCATTGAATGTTAATATATGGAAAACAATATTTATTCAAAAGTTATGCACAAAGTAATTTTGCTAAGAGCCAATTACATTTTCTTTCATACAGCGGATCCTCAATTTCTTTTGATATTTTTCTACACGCTTTTAATGCATAAAAATAAAATTGCTAAAGTGAAAGTGCCTTAATTATCAACAAATATGTATCCACTAATTGTAAAAAATAACTTATATTAGGAAAAGCCAATATATTATTTCTGCTGTCATCATCGTGTTTTTCAACTAAAACTAAACTTACAGCGGTGAAAAAGGTATCTGTGGATAGTACTTTTTACTGATTTCTGACATACTATACTCAGTTTACGTTAAAGTACGTTGTTTGTTTACAATTTCAGTTCAAAAATTTAAAATATCATCAGAATAATAATAACAATAGATGGCGCCACTAAAGATCACGAAATGTGTTTGAAACTCAAGTGGAACATCTGTAACCATTTACATTTCGTTTATAGGCAAAGTTCAATATGTGATTACATTTTGAAATCAAATATTGCATACGAGATGTATTGTAAATACGTTCATATGAGTACAATATCTTTATTATTTTGTGTATAACACTGCGCTGAGTATTTAATTTCAAAAAAACCTACAAAAGATTAAATTATTTTTTTTTCAAGGCGGAAGGGAGGCTGAATCTTGAAAGATTCCTACGAGTTTACTGGTGTAATTAATTATAATAACTGAAAGTATTCGTCATTTTACTATTTTCAAACGTAATGACTGATAAGTTGAAATGTAGAAGTATATTCCCGTGATGTTCAGGGCCGTCTTAGCGCTTAATTTGAGCGCTCTGGGTAAAAGTAATTTGGCACCCCTTCAGAACTGTAGTAAAGAATTTGAGCGCCTGTGGCCCAGAGAGAATACCAACACAATAAAATAATTGAGGAGCAATAAAAAAATTTCCTCTGATTAATGCCTAATAATTTTGCAAATTTGTGCCTTTTTAAATAGGATTTCGTAATCAAAATTCCGCCATATGCATAATTAATTTTAAATGTTACATTATTAAAAAATCTTTCTATTCTATAGTAAATATTAATTTAATGCAAAAATACCATGATAAATTTGTTTTTTACATAAAACTTTGCCTTATTTAACAATTTTAAAATTAATTATTTGTTACAAAAATATGAATTTTAATTTATAGTTTAAGAATCGGGTTTTTTTTTTTTTTGAACTGATATAAGTGTTTGTGTAACATTGCAAAATCGATGTCTGCCCGGTTACAAGCCCAAACCATATTTTTATTTTTATCATATTTTAAATTATTATTAAATAATTTTTTGGTTCAAAATTAAAATGAGTAGTAAATTTTTAAGCACTCCTGGGTTATAGCGAAGTTAGCCCTCTGATTAATTAAACGGCCCTGGTGATGCTTCTAGAAGACCTCCAAGAAAGTTATTGCCAGAGAGTCCCAACGGACTTAATCCATCCCTGATATACTTCATGCAATATATAAAAATTCTTTTAATAATAATAATTAGTCGCGGCTCGTGGCCAGCACCCACTTTGCTCAGCACTGCCCCTGCCACCTCGCGCCTTCCTTTTTACTTTCTCGTATACGAAGTATATAGAGAAAGTATTGTAATCGTCAAAAAATCCGAACTCGAGATTTTGACGAATCTCCACGTTTTAGACCTCCCTGAGTCCAAAAAACACAATTTTGGAATTATGTCTGTCTGTGTGTCTGTGAACACGATAACTCAAAAACTATTAGAACTACGGGGATGAAATTTGGTATGTGAGCTTTAAACATAATTTGTAGGTTTTTATCAAATTTTGGACAAAATCCGTCAACGGGAAGTCTATATGTCTGCATGTCCGAAGTCATGTGAACACTATAACTCAAAAACTTGAATAACTAGATGGATAAAATTTCGTACACAGTTTTATCGTCATGAATGTAGGTCCGTATAAAATTTTGGGCAAAATCCGTGGACGGGTTGACTTTCTATCGGTCTATATAATCGTATACTTGTATCTCATAAGCCCTTTGGCTTAGATAAATAAAACTTGGTATCACGTATGCTAACATTAATTATAGATCTGTGCCCAAATTTCGTTCAAGTCGGTTAAAAAACAGGTGTTCAAATTGCATATTTAGTTCAAAATGCACATTACGACTGTGTGTTGGTTGGCGAGCGTTTCGCTTATTTCACTTAAGTTAGTATAGTTGGCGTTTGACCTTGGCTGTTTACGAATTAAATTGTAGCGAGTCGCTCACACGCGCTTCGGAAATTATGACAACCCCCTGAACCTTAACTTCGTTCTGACATTCTTCAGCTGGAAGGTATGGTGAAATCTTGCGTGATATCTGCAATAAGATTTCGTACTCAAAAATGTTAAAGTTGTGATACCTCAGCTCGCGTAAAAATTTACAACATACGCAATTTTTTTTGCAAAATATTAAGTTTTGGGAAATTCATGTTTCATTGTAAATCACCATTCATAATTTTTTTCTCAAAATAACCAGGCCTTGGGTAAATACCCCAAGAATATTTACCTACCGACTGGGTGTTTACCCACCCCACATTACTGGTCGTATGCGAGAAAGTTTCGGGGATGCCACTCCCGCTGGTTTCAGTTTTAAACAAATGAAAGGAAGAACTGCATACAAATGAAAAATACTATTCTATATTCGTCTATTCTTATACTAGACGTCGTAAGCTTTCATATGAAATAAAAAAAAATCCCTTTTCGGCAAGCTTGAAGGCAGAGGTAGATTCCTTTACGTTAATATTACAAAAGTAATGAAGTACTACATATTGATCAATATAGACATAGCCAATGACTTTATTGTTTCTACACATTGCAATATTTACGCTGTAATTCTGTTTTCATGACATTTAATTTTTTACTATATCAAGGTTTTATCATTCCATTTTTCATTCCAAAAAGTTATGATGGATTTATCAGTCAGTACATTGGTAAATTTTTTTTATATCTCAACACATAATCATTCAACAGGTAGGAGTCATAAAGAAATAAACATCTCAGCAGTACAAATATCTCCTAGATAACATTAAGCTAGTCTATCTGTAACAGTAACAAGAAATTGGCTCTTGACACGAATGAAAAAAGACTCTAGATTTAAAAATTAATTTATTTAATCTAGGTTACAATATAATTGTGCGAACATAACTTTGTCATATGGTAAAATCACATGACATGAAACACTTAAATACTACTAAAATGGGCTCATTTAGAGAAGCCCGTGGTTACAGAGATAATAGTCACTAAATTCTTAACATATAAGAGAATAAAAATTATTAAACATTGTGAGTGGCAAATTTAATACGTGTATTTAAAGCATAGGATATGAATGTAGCCAATTTGAACAGTAAATTTAAATCTCCATCGACGGTTAAAACCAAATACTCAGGCAGAAAATCCCAAAACAATTTTAAAGTTAAGGAGATATTTTTCAATATCAAAAAGGATAACGAGAACTCTTATTTCAATATCTATCGTTTTTGGCTATTTTATATTGATTTTATTAAACAAATCATGATCCCGCCATGTTTAGTTAAATATCAAATTAACTGTTTGATTAATTAAAATTAACTATTTACTTAATTACAGTTAAATAATTAATTGTTACAAAATCTTCATTAAAACATTTTTTATGGCTCATACTATTTGCCAGCAATCTTTATCTTATAATTATCTAATAATTATCTCTGTTTGTATATTCCACATCTTTTACTAAACCATTGGACTGATTTCAATCAAACTTTGCAAACTTTTTATTTAAGAAAAGAGAAAGGTCACCTTCAACTGTTCAAAGCCTAAAAGTTGCTGAAAATTTCATTTAATTAAAAATTAAGCAAAGCTTTTTTCCGCGATGTCTTTCATTTCCATAAATTTGTTTCTCTCATTTCAATATTTTTTCAAAATTAATTTTAAATTGAATTCGTAACAATATTCTTGTTGATGAACAACAATAATACGAAAAACTTTTTCAGAAGGAAGAATGCTAAAAGAAAATTTTAATTGTAGACGATTAACAATTTATATGGGGACCAACTATAGATTTATTTCATGCTTTAAATTAATGAATAATTAACTAGTTAATTTGTTTGTTTCAAAATATTCATTAAAACCTTTTTTCACTTTAGGAATTGTTAACAAAATTTGAAGTACCTATATAACAAATAATAATGTATGGAGAAAACGGCTGTTTTTAAAAATCGTCTGTTTCAGTTGATATTCTAATTTTAATGAAAAACGTTTCAGATAAGAAAAGGAATTTGTATATTATAATATTTATACAATAGTAATTTTCGATTAAAAATATTAAACATGGAAACATTTTAATACGGAGCAAAGCAGGTATATCAACTAGTTTTCCGTATAAAAAGTGGAAGTGAAGGAGGCTGATGGGAACTCATAACTTCTAAGTAATTCTTGCTGTCAAAAAACTTTCACTAAAAAAGTAGTTTGTTATGATAAGGTGATAATTCCTCTAACTGAAATTTTCTTTTCATCTTCAATCGTTACGGAGCTATGGGGAAAAGATAAAATGAGGGGAATTGAACATCGCTTTTCAGCGCATAATTTCTAAGCAATTGTAGCTGTCAAAAAACTTTTAATATAAAAGTTGTTCGTTATGATTATGTGATAATTCTCCTCATTGAAACTTTCTTTCTATCTTCAATCGTAACAGAGTAAAGGAGAAATGATAAATTGGGGGGAGGGGATTGAATAATGCTTTTCAGCTCATAACTTCTACGCAATTTTAGCTGACAAAAACCTTTAATATAAAAGTTGTTCGCCCTGATAAGGTGATAATTCGCCTAACTGATTTTTTTCCTTTCTTTAGCCGTAGAATTGAATTATTTTTTCTATATTTAGGCATTTTAACTCATAAATTCTATAAAATTGTAGCTATCATAAAAGTTTCGATACAAAAGTTGTTTATTATGAAGAGGCAATAGTTCGCCTATTTTGAGTTTTCATTCTATCTTCAATCGTAAAGGAATTATGGGAAAATGAAATTTTCAGTCCCCCATCATTTCCACCCCCTTTTAGCTGGTTAGCCCATCTACAAACCCGGTCGATATTTTCACCGACCTTACAACATGTACCTCGCCGGTTAAAATCTAATCAAAATTACTCTAGTTATCTTGTTCACAAAATAACATCGGCAAAAGCGTTATATATATACGTCTCTACTAATAATAAGGAAAAGAACATTTCGCCCTCTATTCTCATGAGGATTAGAGCTACAAGAATGAACACGGGTGGAAGAGACTGCAAATGACGAGAGCTTTCCAACAAGGGGTAACATGCATAGGTTAAAACGTACTTTAAGTTAGGGGGAGAGGAGGGGAAGGTGGGGAAATCACTTTTCAGCTTATAACTTCTAAGCAATTGCAACTATCGAAAAAGTTTAAATGCAAAAATTGTTCGTTATGGTAAGGCAATAATTCGCCTAATTGGAATTTTTTTCTATTTTCAATTCTAAAGGAATTATGGGAAAATGAAAATTTCCACCCGCCACCATTTCCACCCCCTTTGAGCTGGATAGCCTATCTACGAACTCGACCGAGATTTTAACTATCCTTATAACATATCCCACGCTGGTTAAATTTAAATCAAAATTACCCCAGTTATCGTGGTCACAATATAACATGGGAAAAAGGTTTATAACATGGGGTT
>BGPR01053598.1:0-10372 GCA_013235015.1 Araneus ventricosus | reverse complement strand
CCCTAATATTAAAAATCACTTCATGTAAATTGTAAGCGCTCCAGATCGATTTTATATAAATCATTCCTCTCTTTTCAGCATTGTTTGCGCCCCCCCCCCCATTTTTTTGCGTTCCCTCATACGGACTCGATAGCGCAACGGTTACACATCTTTCTCCCACCATTTCACCTCGGGTTCGAGTCGCCCATGAATTTTGCCTTCGTCAGTGTCAACAAATACTTCGTCATCTTTTCTCCCTCTTTTTTGCATACGTAAAAGCAAATAATATATTTAAATTCTTCCAATACTTTCATTTAGCTTTTGCTTATTTATTTAATACTATTTTCTCAGTAATTTTTAAACATTTTTTTTAGTTTTAAAATTCTCTCCTCATCTAAATGTTTCTCAAATTTTACAAAATTGTTCTACACAATGTTATTATAGGCGATTATTTAAGCCTAATAGATAGCTTTAGAATGGTAAATTTTGTTTTATTAACTATAATCCAAAGGTATGCCTGTTTTAGTTCATTTTTTATCATTTGCTATTATTAGCTATTATTCGACAATTTGTGTTTTTACAGTTTATAGATATTCAATTTCTTAGTGTGTGTTTGTTGTTTGGTTATCCACAGAATAATTATTCAAGATTTTTTTTCATGCATTTCAATTCAATAATTTTTTTATTTATAAATGGTTGTTTTTATTGACTAGATTTAAATGGTTATCATGAATTTAGTTCTGCGTTTCATAAAATGTATCCAATTCTCCTTTTTTACAGAAAAAACTTTATTTTGTTATTTTGAGTTTTAATTAGTTTAATATGTAAATTATTTTTAGATGAGAAATTTAATTATTGTACTTCAAATTTTTCATTACTTATTATCTTTTCCATTTTTTAAAGAATCTTTTTACTTATTATTTTTAACACCTAAATAAAAGGGATTAACTCAAAGTTGATTATATGCAAAAACATCCTGTATATTTTCGTTTTGTGTATAAAGAATTAAAATTCAGTTATACTAACTAACCTGTTCACTGTTTGTGTTTTTAAATTCATTTCTTTGGCCTTATTGCAATGATTGCTTTCAGCTTACAAAAATTGAAATATTGAAAATGTCAGCCTTAATTGCCTTATTACTATTAATACAGGATTGGCGAACCAGCTTGTCGCCGTAGGCGGCTAGTATTTAATAATTTTTTATGATAATAAGTGTGACTGATAACATTCATTAAGAGAAGACCACTATATTTCTGATGATTCGTAGAATAGCATAGATAGCGTTCAAAAGTAGCCAGCGATTAAGACAATGAAAGACGAGGGTTAAAGACAATGGATTTTGCTTTGAAAAATGCTATGTATATAGAGGAATGCCATTCTGGTTTCGAAATCAAATTTTGAAAGTTGGCGAAATATCTCAGTGTATCAGTCTACCTTCTAAAAATTGCTACTTGTAAAATAGACAGCCATAAGTTTAAATACTTATCTGGGATCAAGAAAAAAATATGAGAAAAAGTTCAATATGTTTCCAAAAAGCTGATAATCTTAGAGAGGATAAATAATTGATCAGAGAAAATTGTTAAGATTTATCTCTCAATCGTCGAACCTGTACTTAAGAAAAGTTTTAATCAATATAAAAGGTGTAGAATAAAAATGGATAAGATATGTAATGATTTCAATTTTTCATCTCTAAATTAATTCTTTCTAAAGCTACTTCATTTTTAATTACTTTTACTTCAATCCTAGAGACCCAAACTTCTACTTTAACTTCCAGAGCATGAGATCTCAGAGGAATCCACTTTTCCCCAGGAGTATTTAACGCTCATGCAATAAATGCCCCTTTTTTCTGCTTTGGACGTTGTGTTTAACGAACGTCACTTTGATTTGTGGTCATGCTTTCTCTCTATAGTTCTAAAATAATCGTCAAGATGGAATTTTCTTCGTAACTATAAAGAGATGAAATAAAGAAAAGTTTACTCTAATCATCTGTGGAATTTTTAAAAAAGCCTCTGCACATCTGTAAAAAAACTGATGACATTTTATATAAATATGTATTTTTTATGACGGTAGATATCCACTTGTATTTTTTAAAAAAACGTCAAAAATCATTGTAAGACACATCTATTTATAACTCAATTTGCATAAATGGTACCACATGTCAAATACTTAAAAATAAATTAAAAGAAAAATTACGTTGGCTCTCATCAAAACAGGATTTAAGTCAGGATTCTGGGAGCTGTCGCTATAAAACAACAACGCGAAATGAATAGATTTTATCTCTAGGTGTTGCAATAAAGGCTTAGGTATTATGTCACTAGCTTGTTCATATGATCACACCGATAATGGTTTTCATTGCATCTCTTCTTTTGAAGTAAAATTCTGATGTTTAGGAATTAAATGTATAGTTTTATGTGATTTAAGTCACTGCATAGTTAATCAAGAAGAATTTTTGTTATTTTTAAGTATATCCTATTCTCCTTTATCACTCATTATTAAGAGCTTGGTCTTTTATGAGAAACTTGAATGAGTCAAGCCTATGTCTTTCAGTGAATGCGTTTGCGCTTCTAGATGCATTCGATTGATAAAAACAATTTTTCTCCTTGGAAAGTTTGATTATTGATCCGTTTCACCATATCAGAGACAGCAAACACTCCTTGTCAAAAATGATTCGTTGAACTTACAAGGAGACACGAATTAAAGTTGAGATTTCAAAACGCTACAAAGTAAGAATTATATGATATTTGGCTTAAATACATGCGAAACAATGGAATTTTGTTTGGAGAAAGAAAAAAATGTCATAAAAATTTCCGACAGTTACCTCTGCGAGGGTCATTATAAAGAAGCTTCACAAATAAAATATCTCTATATGGAGACATGTCTAAAAGAATTAGCTTTAAATTGGAATGTTGCTAGCGAAATGAAACGATAGTCTGCTACGGGAATATGACAGTTTAATTACAAAAAAGCGGTAGTACATGTGAACAGTGACAGCATTCTTAGGAATATTGCGAAAATAAAGTCCTAAAACAAATGTCTCGATTTTCCCAAGAAATGACCAGTGGTCTACCTTTCCTCAAATAATTTTTTTTCCTTCACCAAACAAAATTTCATTATTTTGAAATTGAAACCCTCTAATTATGATGACATGATGAGGAAGGTGATTATAATGTAAGTAGAAGATGTGTGCTACGTCTAGACGGGCTGTTATCCTGCCAACAATATCTCAGATCTGATTGTCTCAGATGACGAAAATTGTAGTAGAAAATCTCATGCACTTGGGACGGAGTTCTTAACAAATAAAAAAATATAATTTGTAGCACACTTTAGATGTAAATATATAGTAACATTAAAAGTAAACAAATAAATAAAAATTCTATCAACCAAAACACATTCTTTGTGAAATATTTGTTGTCGTTTAACAATTCTCCTTTCTGTGTAGATTTTTTCATTCGAAGTTTACTAGGATAACATGCCTTGGATTACGGTATCTTCTTAATGTAACATAAAGAATCATCATAAATAAAAAAGTGAAACTGCTGGACTCGGGTCATTGACGTTTACTACAACCCAGCATGAATAAGTAAGGTTAGATGAAGGGAAATTTACGATCCCAGAGATAACGCCGATATATCAGTCAATTTATGCATAAAAAAATTAAAAACAAAACAAAACAGGAACGGTTGTAAGGATCAATACCGCAGTTGTCAAGACAATGCACATCAAACGCGACGTAGTGGGTTCGTTCAGCGCTTCATTTAGTTTTGCCCAAAAGAACCTGTCTGAGTTGTTCGACACCAAAACTGAAATTGTGATTTACTTGTCCGATAATGACGCAGACCAAAGGGGCGGGAATGTTTCTAACTCCGCCTGTGTTACAGACATCTCTGTATTTTTATACTATAGATTATTATAGTCATCGTCTATACAACATATTATCATAATTTCGTTACTGTTTATACCTATGGATCCAAGAAATCCACCCTTGCCTAGTTAGAAACTTTTTTCAAACTAAAAACTTCATACATCTGCCTCCGTTTTCATTGAAGCGGTCACTGTTCTTTTATTGAGATTTTTACACGTATGGATGTTATATCATTTACATTGATTCTTCAAGCGTTTCAAAGCCATGAAATAATTTCATCATAATATTTATGTAGATTTTTATTGTTATAGAGTTTTATTACAGACTTACAGTCGCGATCAGGAAGTTTTTTTCTACTGTGTGAGTGCAAGTCGAAATGAGTAAGGCTTTTTTCCTTAAACACATCCATCCACAAAGAAAATTTGTGAAATCTTTTTAAAAAAAGTTGTTAAACTTGATTTAATGACTATCCGCCCTATATTTTTACAGATATCATGGTTATGTGTTTTCTGTGTACGTGAAAATTGTTTTTATAAAGATTTGCTCAATTGTTGAGTCTGTTGTCTTTCCTTAATTCTGACTGAACTGGGTAAATACAACAAGGTAGGTAAAGTAGCCTCCATGGATATATAGAATGATGAATACATTAGTTTCCAAAAGTTAAGCAACAAATTGGAAACTGATGATAAGTCAAAAAGTGTGCAAGCAAATTGGACAAAACTTGGCGATATTATTTATTATACCAAGTTTAACTTAAAAACACAAGAAAACGTTATGCATAGTATTTATATTTTGTGCTATCAACAGGAACATAAAATGCCCTAAATTCATACATACAAATTAAATACAAAGACATTTTTCAATAGTGAGTATGATCACCAAGAACAGCAATACATGTCTGACAGCGACGTTTCATGTCGTTTATCATGTTATCAATGAGTTTTATGGAAAGAAATGCCCATTGATAACGTAAAGTAGTTCTAAGCCCATGTAGGGTCTGTGGAGGGGTTGGAGTCCAGCAACACGACTTCCGAGAGCGTCCCACATATGATCATTGGGATTAAGGTCGGGAGATCGTGCTGGCAATTTCATTGGGACTGTAGTTTCTTCAAGAAATTGGTGCACATTACGAACAGTGTAAGGGCGGGCATTACCTGCTTGCAAAATAAAGGTATCGCCAATTGCACCAGCTAACGGACGAGTAATAGAATCCAGTTTGTTGTCTCTGACCTTTGAGCATTCAGAGTTCCGTGTGGCCACAGATACAGATATGTGCGCCTACTTAAAGATATTCCTCCCCATACAAGAACACTAACTCTTGTATAGGTTTCTCTTTCCCGTATGTTATCGAGTGTTTGCTTCTCTTTACATGAGAACACGACGATAATCACTCTGTAAAGCAAAGCGGGACTCATCGGTGAGCAGAACAGATCTCCACTTCTTTTCAGTCCAGTTTATATGACAATGCTCCCAATTCAAACGCTCTTTAATGTGACAGGAGGTAACAGCGACGCACAACACCGGTCGCCCAGCATACAGACTCCCTTTATGCAGCCTTTTGTGTACTGCCGTGGCTGACACTGTCCTTCCTGTAGCAGAAATAAGAGCGTATTTCGGGTGAGATGGAGTTACCGTCCTGTTGTGAAGTGCACAAAGTCACAAATACCGGTCATCTGAAGACGTGGTAAGTCTTGGCCTATCTTCGGTAAGTCTTCAAGAAACTGAACCAGTAGTTAGTAACTGGTTTCGCAGCTGGCTCACCACAAAACTGTCGACATTTAGTCATCTTGCAACGTCAGACTGTCGTTGACCTGCTTCTAGTCAGCCTATAGCTCTACAACGCATATCTGTTAGCAAATGTCGCCTCGAACTCATTTTTACACTTTGGTTATCTCGAAATTGTTTAATAAACAGCCGTTCATTGAATAGAGGTTCCTTCCTAAACAGCTGTATCATAGAAGATAAGATGTAGTAAGATATTGGCAGTGTCACTCTTTTGCATACTGCTCACCTTTTAGAAGCCAGTGTATTTCAGAAAATTGTGATTTTGAATCCTTTCATTGTAGTCTGGGTTTTTACAACCCACGATACCCAATTTTCTAGGCAGTCAAAATTCTTTTGCTTCTAACGATCCACTCGCGACAGAAAAAATATCTTCACTACTTACGTCACTAATACAGGGAGGGAGAAGCTCTTTTAAAAGGAGCAGAGAATAGAGGGATCAAATGAATCCTTAAACTCCCCTTCACGGCAAAACATCTCCGGGAGAAGATTCGGAGGGAAAAATTAATTAACTTTAATGCTAATGCTCGTTAGATGGGCATTTAGAGTCATTGATCCTGGGTGTTGCCGAAGCCAAAATTAGAGGCGTTTTTGTGAACCCACTTTGATTTCTTGTAGTGAAGAAGGAAATTAAGTTAGCGAAATCGACCGCAATTGATTTATAGGAAAAGGTTTTGCTTTCGAATGAGGTTTCAAATATATTTTTCCATTAGCAATAAGCATGGGGCTGCTTTTTGTTCGTTTAAATCTGTTGCCTCGATAAAGACTTGTTTGAATGCTTCGGAAGAGATTTATGTTAAAAGTTGTAGCATTGTGGTTTATGGATCGTTAAATTTGCAATGTTTTTCTTAATCGAAAAGTGCTAGTGAGGAGTTTATTGATGGCTTGTTCAAAACGACCTTAAGAAAGGAGGTTCGAATACTTGACGGTTGATTTGAAAATGTTTTTAGAGAAATAATTGATTTCTGTTTTTCATAAAATAAAAACGAAGCCAATGTGTCTAAATTCTGATGTAGTAAGAGGCATTCCTATTTTCCTCATTTTGAAGCCGTAAAATCCACTTTCTTTTTCTGAGAGGATTCCTAGTAATGATTAACCGTTTACTTATGACAGATAAACTTTTGAACTTGTCTAACCTCAAAGACTTCCCTTCACTGTAAAGACTGAAAAATTGCTATCTTTTACCACTTTTGACCATAAGTCTGAATTTTTGACCTGTATATGGAAACGTAAAGGTTCAAAACTACAGGCAGTTAGAGATTTTTTAGGAATGAATTGATGCGACGTTCTCATACATACCGTGAAAAAAATGAGTCATTCACAGCTTTTTATTTTAAAGGTAATTTTTAATAGCTTTTATGTAAAGCATCGCTTTAGAAATGATGGATTTTTATTTGTTTAGCAAAAGATTCAATTCAATTTCAAATTCAGCGAGGCTTAGCTTGAAAATACGAGAAAATTCGAGATTACACCATTCCTTTTATGTTTAGGCTGTGAATTTCACCAATGAAAAATAAGAGACCCGTTTATTAATAAAAAATGAAATGGATAATTGCAGTTTTTTTGAAAACTGCCACCTAGTTGAGATGTTTTGTATTAAAACGTATTTTTAAAAAATCAAAACTAAGCAAGCGTTTTGTTGGAGAAAATGAATTACCATTGCAAGGCTTGTTCAAGCATGTTTTTAAAAACTTATTCAATTACAGTTTCGTGCACAGTTTTTAATTATATAAGATTGGCATTATGAAATTTTCAGCTAAGTAATAAGATTGTTACACACATCAAATATAGTATTTTTCATTTCATTTTTCGCTACTTGCTTTCTGCTCATTTTTTAAACAGTTCAAGAGGTGTTTGAAATAATTATTTACGTTTAAACTCTAGTTGACGAGCTAATGCATCATAAAATATTTTTCGAGAAATAGTTAAGTCTTTATAAATACTTCCACTTGGAAATATGCAAAGAAATAAACGAAAAAGTTCAGACGGTTGAAAATTTTAAAGATAATCATTAATTTCTTCAATCGATTTTATTATAATTTTTAAAATAGTCATTAATTTCCTCATTCTATTTTATACTTTAAAACTTAAAAAATTTCAGATATTTTGAACATTTTATCATCTGAGCAATAACTCTTTTTCACCAAACGGTCAAATTTAGTAAAGCGGCTGCGACATTGTAATGAAATCTTAAGCTTCTTAATTCAAATTAACATGTCTCAAGTCAAATTTTTAATTAAAGATAATTAAGTAAATATGGGTAGTACATGATGAAATTGAGCTGTGAACACGAATGAAGTTTAATTTCTGCAAAAATGATCGGCGTTGGATTGCTTCTCAGGTCTTATCCTGTTCCAAGAAACGTTTGAAAGGCAGCATTAAATGATACCTTTAATATAGATTAATTTTAAATGATAGATTAATTATTAATTCCAGTCCCTAAAAATCCTATACTTGCTAGTGCTAAAAATGAGCCCAGAATTTAGAAGTTTCTTTTTCTATACATTGGGAATTGCTTTCATGCCAACATTTGCCAAGATGTACGAAATTAATAGTATACTTTTATGAAGATTCTGTTGTCGGGAGAATATTATGTAGTCAATTCAACCTTCTTTCCGCTACCCCAACTGTATTTGATCCAATTGTGAAAATTATCCTATTCCATACCGAACACCCGACTACATCCCTACTGTAGCATGGATGTATTTTATTTCAAATACCAAATAGAATGGGCTGGCATTAAGGTTGATTCCATGGGAAAGTAGATATGCGGCTGGAGATAAGAAGAAAAGGTTGTGTTACCACTGCCGACCGGTTTCCTAATCAATACAAATGTAATTTCTGCTCGCTGGGTGAGTGCCAGTCAGAGCTCGCATTCAAAGGAACAGAAAATATGTGAGAAGGGATACAATTTCATGTCATAGATTCACTGTTAACTGTCACTGTTAATTGCAATCGCTTTACAAAGAGACGTCACTGAAAAGTTGAAATGAACATCTGTAATATTAGTAAAAGAGATGACTGAAAGAACCCGTTTTTAAATTCTAGTTTTTCCTATGAAACCCGATTAAAGCAAATGCCCTTTTTTATCTTAATATATTCTAGGAATGTTTTATTCTTGGGTTTTTCTTCAAACCTATTAATGTTAATCGAGATACAAAATTTTTAAATAAAAATTTTCAATTATTATTTAATTTGCAATTCTTACAATTTCGAAAATCAGATTATCTATTGTACTGTTCAAGTATTTATTCCAGACAACAAAATGTGGTAGATCTCCATTTATTCATCTAAATGCATGGTCCTATAAAATAATAAAAACTTTTCTTCCTAAATTATTGAAAGAAAAGGAAATTCCTAAAAGCTATAAATAATTGATTAAAATGAAAGAAATTGTTATAGGATAGCCATAACAACAGTGCTTATCTTCATTTTGTTGCAAATAGAAAATAAGTTTTCTGTGGATAATTTTAGGAAATTTAAAGACTAAAGCAGAGAAATTGTCAGAGACAGAGAAAAATTGTAAGTGAATAATAAAATATCCCAATGCAGATAGAATATCTAGATTGTTTGATAACATGATGCAGAAAACTTGAATCAAAAAGAAAAAAAAGGTTCAAAATAATTACAATAATAAACTGCAGCAGTTGTTATTAAAATATTATAGGCGTAAATTGAGAGGGCACAAAACAAACAGGGAAAAATAAAATAAACCTTACATATTGAACTAATAAACATTATCACCAAGCTGCAAGTCCTTTAGTAACAGGTTTAAACGTGCTGAACTTGACTATGCGAACTGTTACAAAACACTATTCTTAAGTGCACTATATTGCATTCTCAAGAGGCGGATTTTTAACAATGTCTCTAACACACGATAATACGTTTGAATTTAAAGCAGCAACAACCGCTTGAAATTTCGTAGAGTCATTGGAAATATCAGTAATCACAAATTGCGATTCGACCTGAAATAACCAAAGCTCCGGGTCATTTTCCCAAAAAACTGGAGCCTTGAATGCAATTCTCGAAAGTTCAAAATCTTGCTCAACACTGGGCGAGACATCCGGCTTAGTTTCAGGTATGATAAAAGAAAATTACAATGATAAATGAAAATTTTTAAAAATTTAAACTAATTAACCTGATAATTAACCTGTCAGGAACATGCAATCATTGAGGGACGGGGAATCGGTCAGGAAAACAAACACAAGACTTTACTTACCCAAAATCAGGAAACGGTGCAAAAAAAGAAATGTGTTAACAAACTTCAAAGTTGAAGGTACTGCATCTTTTAGTCACTGCGAACGCAGATAATTGAACAGAAGTGCGAAACGGGTAACCACTGCAATACTTCCGATGTCATCCAATGTCCGTCAAATTGAAAATACGATGAACATTTCCAGGTCACGAGGTGGTTCTCGGGTCACCAGTGTAGCTCATAATGGGATTCCCTGGTCACCAGTGTAACTTCTAGGCCTACGTCGAGGTCAAGTTAATTTAACAGCAAGTGTAGAGACGAGATTTACTGGGATAGCCGCCGAGGTATTAGGTACGTAGAACTATTGACACTTAAGTGCTTCATATTAACTAGCACAATACTACACTACTCAGCTTTTCAACCCATCATGCCCGATTCCACATTTATATCAGAAGTACTTCATTGTGAGAAACACAGAGCTGGTGACACAATCAAAGAAATACTACTTCATAACAAAACGACGACTTTAATAAAACAACAACTAAATTAAAATC
>BGPR01053597.1:0-10372 GCA_013235015.1 Araneus ventricosus | reverse complement strand
CAATGGAATGCTGTAACAGCGTGCATGCTTCTCAATTTAATAAATCATTAAATATATTTCTTAAATATTTTATTCTGTTTTCAAATGACCATTTATCAAGATCCACATTTAAAGCAAAAGAAAAAAATACATGAGATTTATATATATTTAAATTTTTGACTTGACATCTTAAGGTTAATTTGTTCGGTTACATAACGCGAATATATTCACACGAATTACAGTCTCACGATACAGCCTCAAGTGAAAAACATCAATTTATTAAAAAAAGTTTATCAGCACTCAGGCTGCCGTCTACAACTTAAATTGGTTTAATAAAAATTTCAATATGTATCCTGTTGTTCAACAGGCATTAGAGTTTCAGACTTATTCTCAAGATTCAGAAGAGAAAATTTGGTATGTTGCTTAAAGGCATCACAGGGACTTTAAGGGATAAATTCTTGATTTTCAAAAAATATAGAAAGTAGGATACGATTGCTGCGAAAATCTTTATAAAATGCATTAAATTAAACTGTGTAAATATTTTAAACTAAAAACAACTGCCCAACTCTTTTCGAAAGATTATAAGCTAAAGTAACAAACTATTAACTATTATTCCCAGAAGGGATTAAATTACAGTTAAACCCTTGTTAACCGAACACGGGTTAACCGAAACCCGAGTTATCCGAAATGCCTCTGAAATCGAAAATCCAGAAAAGTACTTACTGTGCTGCACAGAAATAATCGAAAAGGAGGGACTCTTTTTGCAACGATATTTACATTTTTTTCTTTTAAGCCTTCCTAAGAAGGTCAACGATTGATTTTAGAATGCTAAAATTAAAATTAATGGGTATTAAAAATATTAATTACAATATAGTTTACCTGTGCCTGCCAGGTTCACTGCGCTCGAGTACGTCTGTGCAAATATTGACCCCGACTGAGGGTTAATTTTAACCCCTTCTTGGTCGGCGTCGCACGTCATACCTTCAGCTTTTTTGTGCCCACATGGCTGAAGTCGCATGTCATGCGACGAAGAGAAAAACTGCATAGTTGAAAATGAGTTCGCCGCTACTTATATTCCGCGATTATTTTTTTGTATTTCCGAATATTGCTGAGAGATAGCGCAAATATTCCAACTTTCTTCATGTTTTCGTGGTGAGATTTCCCTCCTTGAATGAAAAACCTAATCATTTTGTATTTTCTGCAATACAAAAATGCTTTTATTGGGTCGGAAATTCGTATAAAATCCTAAAATTAAAATTAATGATAAGGGGTTAATAACGAACATATGAATAGCCTACAAATAGAGTTTTAAATTCGTTTTACACTTAAAACATTTCAGATTTACATACTATAATTAGTCGCAAATGAGTAATAGATGTTCATGGCTTTACCGAAAAAGTCGTTTACAGAAACGACTTCCCTCCCTTATAGTTCGGTTAACCGGGGTTGTACTGTAGAGGTTGTATACAAATGAAGTGATACATTTCAAAAATTAATGAAAAAAACAGCTAAAAATGTTGGAACTACGTTTTTTTTTTTAAAAAAGAGCGCACCTCAAAAAGTTTTTTTCTGATAGGTAACGCGGCACTAAAACCGCTCTAAATTTGTTACAGAGAGAAAATACAATACGCAATGGCTACCGATCAGCAGAAGCGGATGCATGTTTTCTGATTTCTTCTTTTAGTTTTTTTTTTAATTTCACGAAAATTCAGTTTTCACACCACATATGAATCAACAAATTTAAGAGCGTGAAATTCCCTACAAATACACGCTTTTATTTTTCTTCCAGTTTTAATATTTTCTCAGATAATGGCTGTAAACAAATTTTTGATTTCCAGTAATTTACGATCCCCTAGACCACAGAAATGGAATGTTACCGATCTGAAAAAACTTTTTGAGTTGCGCTCTCATTTTTAAAAAATTCGTAGTACCAACTTTTTAGTGTTTTTATTAATTTTTGAAATGTTTCACTTTATTTGTGCACACCCTGTACAATGAAATTCGCTGATGAAGAACTTTTTCGGTTGATGAAGCACTGCATCGGTAGCGTTATTTAATGAAGACACCTGGGAATTTTTAAATAGCGGAATAGAAAAATACTAATTCAGGTGGATTATTAGTTTCATCGGAATAACAAGTTCTTTCTTTTCTTTTCTATTCAAATTACCTAAGCTTCTTATTTAATGGATAGCTCTCTTTTTCATGGATCAAATAAGCCATAAATTTAATAAAATTACATTGTTCATTTTCGTTAAATAATATCGACTCAAATGATGTAGGCCTTGAAAGCAAGCTATTCTCTTATGCTACATAACTGGCTTTGTAGAAAAAAAGCCAATGATAATTCTGTTATTTCATTTTTAGCTAATCGTGAAGCCTAGAAAATATCTGAAAGTATCTAATATCAAACAAATTCTTATTTATTATGAAACAATTTTAATTAAATGCGATAATTTCATTTTTTAAAAATATTATCTCTTCCTTATTGTCACTGAAAGTATAAAAAATTAATTTCTGAAATGAAGTATTTATTTGATTACTAATCGAATTCATGTCAAAGAAACCAAGAAAATAATCCGATTGCATGTTTCTAAAGTTATAGAAAAATTATTTAACGTTTATTTACAAAATGTGGCTTTACGAAAATCATTCATTTTTGTTAAACAGGAAATCGTTTTCATGCACCTTCTCATTAAAATTTATATAAAAATTGGGGCGTTACATTCTTACAAAAATATTAATTAATAATCATAAATGAGTTACTCCTGCCCTGCCTGCGTGTAAGGGGTAATCTAAATAATAATCGTCACGACGTCAAAATGGGGTGGAGTCCTACGGTCCATAACCGATTTCTTGTCCATCCCCTTCAACAGTAGGTACGTCCTGTTGTCGGAAAGAGGTAACTCAGTCCTATACCATTTCTATAGCCTCTAGGAAGCTAGAAACCTCTTAATCTAACGGCGAATTCTCATCTGTGTATTCGTACTGCTCCCGTTGGCATAATTTGAATTAATAAAAAATAAGTTTCCAGGGATATTTAAAAAGGTAGTAAATAACGGAAAACTCATTATATAAGGTGTGCCCAAAGGAAAAGGAGACCTCAGCTGTATCGGCGTTGTATCAAATTCTAGTGAGTTAATGTTCTAGCCGATAGATGGCGTGTTGGTATTCGCAGTTGTACCTGCAAAGTTAACGCCTTCGCATCAATATCCTCATTTCTGGAGAGTTGTTTCTGCAGTTCGTTGCATGATGGATTCCTCCAGATCAGCACAAAGAGCAGTTATCCAATTTCTTCGATCAAAAGGGGAGCATGCTTCATAAATTTATAGCAGGATGAAAAAGGTGTACGGAGAGCAGTGTCTCGCACGGTGCACCATATTCCGGTGGTGTCAGCGTTGTGAGGCGGGACGCGTAAACATCAAGGACTTGCAAGGCCCTGGGCAGGCGAACTTTGTGACCAACAGTGCCACGATTTCGGCTGTGGATGAGTGCATACGGCAGAATCGTCAGATTACCACACGTGAAATTGCTGTAGAACTGTCCATAAGCAAAGGAACTGCGCATCACATAATCCACAAAAAGCTTGGTTATGGCAAATTGTGAGCACAGTGGGTGCCCAAGCATCTGTCAGATAATAGGAAGACGGCGCGAATGGGTGTTTACCTGACCCAGGAGTTTCTACACTACAACCATCCACTCCCTTCCTAAGCGCTGGGATCAGTGTATCAATATCAATGCCTATTATTTATAGTTGTACTGTTCCCCATGAACTGTAATTAGAATAAATTTATTAAAGTTTCTTTACATATAACTATACTGTCCTTTTCATTTGGGCACACTTTATAAATGTAATTCTCAAATCGGATTTCCAGAATTTCAAATGAGAAAGCGAACTGCTATCATGTTAGTCCGCCTTAATGACATCTGGCGTTTTTAATGATAGGATGTCGACGCAGACTGAATTCGGCTCTCTCACAGTTGCCATGGTGTTTACAAGTTATAAAGGTAGATTTTCTAAGATATATCTATGTAAAATGCATATTTTAATCTGTAGTACTTGCGGAATATTGCAAAACTATTGTAATAAGAGTCCTGAATTAGGAAACACGAATGCAAACGAAAGACAGTTGAATATTTTTAAGTCATTGAAAATTGCCCTATAAATTGAAACTTTCATCAGTCAAATTTCCGCTAGGTCGAATGCAAGTTAATTAATATATGGTTCTGATTCACATATCATTAAAAAGATTTTAAGGTTATAATTTAGACTATATCTAAATATATCTCTTTGTTTGATGAAATTTTTTAATGCTTTAAAATAAGATGACATTTGCTATTTGCTGAATACATTCTTCACTTTTTCTCATTTCATTAAATACTTTTATTTCGTTTTTTACTTACTTCGAAGCCTATGTATATTTATTTCATTAAAAAATACCATCTGACATTTCTATGTCTTATTTATGGAACATTTTTGTGTAGTTTCCAAATCCTTGTAAATCTGTCAAAAATACACTATTTCAATAAAATTTCTAAGCGAAAACGATGGGGAAAAGTTATGAAAAAGACTAAATGGCAATATTGATTTTTTTTTTGTACAGAAATACTTTTGTAAATAAATTTCTCTACCAGAGAGCGTACTAATTTTATGAATTATTTATCGGCCAAGTTTGTAACTTAAGAATACTGAACCCTGTAAATTTAAAATTTACTCAATCCCGTATAAAAATTACAGATTCAAAGAAGATACTCAGTATTATTTAATATAGAATATCTCTGAATAATTTATTACGAATGAAAATATCCCAAATTTACGAAAGATATTTACGTCAAAAAGTTTTTTGTTGCTACCGTATATGACTTTATATGACGAAAGCGGTATTAGAAGCATTGGAATTCCTATATGAGTAAATAAATTATTCGAAACTCATCTGTTTAGATTTTAGGATTCGATTATGACTAAAATTAAACTTTAGCATATTCTGACACAGAACTCACATCGCAATCAAATGAAAAAATACACTGGATGTCCCCGTTGCTCGTGTGCAGGTTAAAACGATAATAATAATTCGGAATTAAATATGATAGAAATAATTCGCATAGTATATTATAAACTTAGATGTATATAGTTAATATTTTTGTTCTACAATATTTTAATTTTTTTAATTTTCAGAAAAATTATTTATTTTTCAGAATTACTGTTGATTTAGGCTTCATTGGCAAAGAAGATAAATTATGTTCTTCGTTGAATAAATTTAAATCTACTACTGCTGTCCATTAAATATTTATAGCATAATATGAGAGAGAAACATGACTCAGGAATTCTATTTCAGAGTGTAAGAAAGACATTTGCGAAACAGGTTAATACTAATTCTATACATTCTTTTCTAGAAGCCATAGATAAATAGTGATTCTGAAAAATGAGTAACTTTTCAATTTAATACGAGTTTCTAAAAGTACTCGTATCTAAAAGTTAAATTTCAAAAAAATAATAGATACCAACCTTTCTGATCCTATTCATGCTTTCTAAATTATATATTTGGTTGGAAGAAAGTAATTTCTGTTTTTCAGTGCGAACTAAAATAAAATTTTTTTTACACAAAGTCATTTTTTACGTATTTTTTTACATTTAAGTCAATTATATATTTTCATGATGTTTGATGACCTTTTGCCATCTTTCTGACAACTTCATGATTTCGAGTTCTTAGAACTTCTGGTCCTTCTTGCAAAAAAACTGATCCAAGTTCGATTTTAGATCTTGATCGTAGCGACATTTCATCATCAAAAAGCTTTGCAAACTTCGAAATAAATAATAACCTAATATTTCAATGTCAAAGCAATATGGGGGATGGAGCATTATTTCGCAGCCAAGCTTTAATAATTTTCCAAGACGTTTGAGGTTCTGTATTATCATGGTGGAACACGATTTGTTTTCGATTTACCATTTCTGGCCGTTTCTCTTTAATTGATTTCTTCAATTGTTAACAGTAAGCATCTGAATTTATCATTTGGCTCCTTAGAAGAAACTCAAAATGCACAATGCCTTTATAACCTCACCAAATTGACAACATGATCTATTTTTGGTGTATTTCAGCTTTTGATGTGGTTTGCGTAGGTTCATCACGCATGGCCTTTTTCGATTGATATTTTTGTTGATGATCCATTTTTCACCCCCAGTGATAACCTTTTTCAAAAAAGGATAGATTTCGTTGCATTTGAGTTGCATATCGCAAACATTGATTCTTTGGGTTAAGTAAATCTCTTTCAATTCATGTGGAACCCAAATATTGAGCTTCTTACGACTTAAAGACACTTTAAGTGACTTTCAATAGCTATGTGTGATACTTTCAATCGCACAATTATATGGCGATCTGATTCAATTGTGGTTTTGATTTGGTATCAGAAACTTCAGTAGACTGTCCAGAACGTTGGTCATCATTGAGAGAAGAATCTCCCGAACCGAATATTTTAATCTAATTCTGACAAGTGCGTTCTGTTAAGCAGTTAACATCAAAGATTTCACATATGTTGTGAGCCTTAGTAGCTTTCTTGCTTTTACGAAAATAAAAAAAAAGTAAAATGTGTCGAAAATGCTCGTTTTTAAACTCCATGTTAAAACGCTTCTAAACAAACAACTGCAAATTCAAATTACGCAAATTTTGCTGCTAACATTAAGCTAAATGACAAGAATCAAATGACTTTCATAAGTCTTTCAAAGCAAACATAAAGCCATCAGTTTGTGAAAACCGCAATTACTTTCTTCCAACCCAGCATTTGAGACAATAAATACCATACAATAAGCTCTCCAGCCATTTTTACTCTTTTTATATCATATCCTTCAGATAAAAAGCAAGATAGATAAATCATTCTAAACATTTTTCGGATAATTTCTATACATAAGAAGGAGACATAGAAGATAATCAAGCTTTCTAATCATTTTTGCTAATTATTTCTGTAATATATCCTTACAAACTAGCAACTATTTTGCATTTCATATTATCTTTATGTGTACCTTATCTTTGAGCTCTTGCACCAAGAGAACATAGCTTTATAAACCGGTAAGAGTAAAATACAAGTAAACTGCTCATTAGGAACAGAATTACTGAAAAAATAAATTACAGATTTGGAAAAATTCGGGAATTTTCTTTCCTGAGCTTCTTTCATTTCTTCTAACAGAGTAATTAAATTCCCATATTATTTAACAAGTCTTAAAGGACGTTCTTCCGCGGATAAAAGTGAACCCACTAACAAGGCACATTGAGACAATCTGGAATGCAAGCATAAAAAATGGTGCCCCTAACAAAAGAATGAGTTTCTGCGAAGAGAAAGGGAAAATATCAAAGGTAAAGCCAATTATTTATTTCCATCTGGATGAAAGCAGCAACAAGTAAGATATATAATTGCGAGAACATCTATTAAAGCTTCGTTTAGTTAATTACTGGGGCTGAACTTAATTACTGGTTTTGGAAACCATTTGGAAGGGAAGCAGAATTCCTTGGGTTGAGAAGTCAATTGCTGCTGGGGAATGATCGGATTTTTATTTATAGCTTGCGTGTTTTGAAAGTCTCCCGAAACGCAAAAAAATATAAATTCTGCAGACTATGTTATAAGGTTAAAGTGGTAAATTGCGGAGGCCAGACATAAAATAATACAGTATTATTGTATAATAGTTCTTTTTAATTTTAAGTCTGAGTGAAATTGTTAAAATCGAAACTAAATTCCGAAAGTTTTTCCAGAAAACCTTTAAATTGCGAAAACGGAGAAAACGATTTCCTCTTAACTTCTCGTTTACTCCACGATATGGCTCTTTTTATGCTTAATTTCGTCGTATATTGCAGAAAATCGAATAAAAGATTTGAACAGTATCTTCTTTCGTTGATGACTTTGTATAAATTTAAATCTGACCTACAATTTTTTTGTCAAGATAACATGATAAAATTCATGCTCCCAGGTAGTTTCTTTTTCATAGTATTTCATAGTAATTTCATAGTAACCTACACGACCAAAACATGGGAGCAAACCGTATATGAAGAGAATCGAGTATACATTTTTGAACAATACTTCATTTCGTTAGTCAGCCTTATGATGTATTTGATTCAAAATTTGATACATACTAACATTTCTGAAGATAAAACAATATTCCATTTTCCATCCATTCAGCAAGTTGGGTTTTTGTGATATGTGGATAGACAGATAAAGTTCCTTTTGCCTGGTTTTATCCAAAGTTTAATAGAGATCTGCAATTTGGGTTTACAGACCATATACTAAATTTCAGCAATCTAGATTGATATCTCGTTTAGAGCAACATGTTCACAGACAGACAGAGGGACATAATTCAAGAAATCCAATTTTCGAGGTCAGGAATGCGCAAAATGTTGAGGATCGTCACAAGTTTGACTTCAAACTTCTTTCGATTACAAAGCTTTCTGTATTTCGTATACAAGAAAGTAAAAATAATGGTTAATGGTCAATGGAAAAGGTGTTAGTGGATATTTTTAGTAGAAAAAGTAACAGTGGAAACTTTTAATATTTTATGAATGCCAGTTGAGAAGGTTTGGATGAAAAGCACATAGGAGTCATAGTTTTTGACCATTTCTTATAAATGGAATCCTGAAGGCAAAATATACGAAGAAGTTGAGGAGTGAACTTTCCTGATTTTTTAACTACATGAATAATATTTTTTGTTCTATTTTTAACACTTTGTTCTATTTTTAACTGCAGTGATATACCTAAATTGTGGATATATCAACACCAGTATAGATTTCTCGTAAAATTTTAGGAAATTTAAGGCGATATTTTTTTAACCAAAATTAATCTATCAAACACACTAAATATACTTCTAAATCTTTTACAGTTAAGATTTACGTTACCCTATATTTCACACGTAGTTTCATTCTTTACAATTTATGGTGTCCTTGAGAGGGTGTGATATTACGGTTGCTCATAAATATTAATTGTTAATGCGACCTATAAACTGCTTAAGAATGTAATAAATTTGTTCCGGTTATTATTACTTTCAAAGTTTCCCAAGGAATGCAATAATTAAAATTGTAATAAAGTAATTTCAAAATGAATTCCTGTACGAAATGCAAGCAGTGTAGAATAAAGTTATAAATGTATATAGTTTTAAGATATCAATCACAAATTAATGTTTTAAAATAATCTTGAAAGCATAATTTTTAAAATCGAAAGATTCGGAGAAACATATTTATAAATTATCGGGGCTTTGTTCAACTAAAACAGAAATTGTCTTGAAGTTTAATATTAATAATGTTTAATATTATATTCATAATAGTTTTAAGGTTTTTCTTTAAAAAATTAAATTTACATAATTCCTCTAAATATGGAAAGTCACTGTCTCCTTTGATAATTCTTAAGAAATAATGTCACTTTCCACTTACTCAAAATGAAATTAAACGGAACAGATATTTAAGGAACGGAAACACTAGAGTAGTTTGTGTCCCAGACGCATCCAAATTATTTGCTGAATAGACGTGTAAGTAACAAATTTATTTTATTTAGAAGAAGGAAAAGATACATCGGCTTTCCGTTTTTCAAAGCAGTTTTATCATTCTTTATAGACACCATAGCACTGAATGTACTCATATAAATATCAAACGAAATAAAATTTTGACTTGCCTCCATACGTAAAAAATGGTAGACAAAAATTGACACATAACTTTAATGAGAGAATTTTTCGCAACCAATAACTGATATATCTGAATTTTTTTAACATCTGATATGAATATAAGCCCGAAAGTTCCTACCACATGTGCAAAAAATTTCAGAAATATACGTTATTAGTTGTGAAAAAATGAGTATTTTCTTCCTCTTTGAAATTTCAAAAAAAATTAGATAGGTGGTGTTGCTTGTTAAGCGACGATATGCAAAGTGTGCCTACAGACTAATCGTACTGTTTATGTTGCAATGGAACGACAAACAAGTCAAGGATAAATGGCGCATGGCTGTGTCAACTGTCACCCTTCCACAGTTTCATCAATATTCAACCCACATATCGCTCCATCCGGCCGTAACCTTAGTTGGATGTTTTGAAAAAATGCTGAGTGTGCAAAAGAAGCAACGTGTTAACGTGAAATTCAACTTCAAACGTGAGAAATTCGCAACAGAACGTATTTTCTGTGACAACAACTGCACGGAGTTGAGTGTTTGTCGCGTATAGAAGATTTTTACTAGTTTAAAAGATTTAACTCTTAATTGGCGTCGTGAAATTTCTGTGGGTAGCTTCTTATGATATTTTGTAGCAATCTAGGAATGGAAAAAAATCAATGAGTTTTTATTTTTAAAAACTATAATTTTTACATAATATGTCAAAGGAATTGCTCTATCAATGGAATGCTGTAACAGCGTGCATGCTTCTCAATTTAATAAATCA
>BGPR01053596.1:0-10372 GCA_013235015.1 Araneus ventricosus | reverse complement strand
ACGAATGTGGGTGAGGAGTATCCCGAGACGAAACTCCACGAAGATCACCTACGAATGTGGGCGAGGAGTATCCCGAGACGAAACTCCACGAAGATCACCTACGAATGTGGGCGAGGAGTATCGTGAATAAGACGTCCTCACATTGCTGTGGGATGGAAGTTTGGAGAATACGGTGCAACTTATTCATCAGATCGTAGTTTAGAATGCCAAGATCTATTCCAAAATATTACCAGTCCTGCTTCAAAAACCATGAAGCTAAACTGACTAAGACATACCAAGCCATATTTTTGAAATTTATGAGACAAATTTAGATTTATTCGAATTTTATAATGCAACACAATAACTCTCAACGCAGGGTATCCGTTCAAGCTCTACATACTTATGGAAAAAAATTTGCAAAAAATAAATTTTTGAATTAAAAAATTCATTTCAGTATAATGAGAAAGTTGTACTTCACTTGTATAAAAAATTTAAAACGTGAATCTATAGCAAATTTTGAGAAAAGGTACATCGAAGTAACAGAGTTAGGGTTAACGGATTCAGGGTTACAAATCCCCTTAAGTACCAAATATGTAAGTAACATAAATAAAAAGATAAGTAAGAAAAAGCTAAATTTGTTTGAAAATATTTAAATAAATGTTTCTCAGCTTCCTTGTCAAAGCTGCTCAAAATTTCTCTCTAGGTAGCCTCTGTCATTTAGTCAGTGCTTGCATAAAACTCCTTCAAGACAAAGAAAAGAAGAGCTTTACCTACGTTTTCAAGACGTTACCGACCAAACACAGCTACAAAGTCTGGACACGTCCAATGAAAATTCTTCACCTGCTTTCATCACTTCTTCTCGGCTACAAATCCGGACATTAAAAAAGCAATTTGTTTCATACTGTTTATGATTTGGCCGTAAAATATCCCTTTCCTTCCAAAATATTCCCATTTATGTTACCCGCAATGCCTTGCTCACGTATCTTTTCTTTGCATTTAGCTTTCTTAGGTTTTACTGAGCCCTCCTTGCTACGTGATAATTTGGATAAATAGCGCCTTCTTTTTCGAATCCCTGTTATTATTTCTCCAAGTCTGACAGATTTAGACGAGCAAAAGCTCGGATTAGATTTACTTGTTTCCGCCGAAATAGCTCCATGTTTTCTTGATGTAAAAGAGCAGCTGTACGTAATGAACAAAGTAGCTCCTTCTCATTTACATTTCTGTTGCGTTAAGTGCTAAGTTTGTCGTTGATTCTCTTTTAAAGTATCGCACGGGAATAGATGTGCATATTTTAATATTAAATTGAACGTATATGAAGGTGAAAGTTTCCAAATGACTATAGGCCTAAAAAATATAAGTCTTACTGAACAATAATATGGAATTATGGAGCAAAATTTCATGATTTGTTTCAGGAAAAATGGTATATGATTAATTTTGATGACAATACAGGATGTATGAAAAGTCCTCGCAACATTTTAAAATTTAATATAAAATCAAGTAATTATCATTGAAGAGTGGGGTTTGCACTAAAATTCTTCTTATGATATAAATTTTATTACCGCATTTTAAACAAAATTCTTCATAATTTCGAATGTATTTATTTATCTGCACCTCAAAGCAGCAAAAAAAGAAAAAAAAACTCGACGGGAGGCTGTCTCTGCGACACTGCCGCTGGGATTGAGGGGCGTAAACTTACTTACCTTACGCAACTATGACTTTCTGTGACTAAAGTAGCTCTATGTGACTAAAGTAGCTCTATGTGACTAAAGTAGCTCTATATGACTGAAGTAACTCTTTGTGACTCTGAGATTATGTGACTGGAGTAGCTCTTTGTATTTTTTAACTCTCAATTTATGTGACTGATTTGCATGGGTTTTATTTTTGCAAAAAAAATCTTGTTTTCAAATGTAATATATTTATTCATGTTATTAATATTGGATACAATTTTTTGTTAGTAACAATCTTATGTAAAATCGGACTATGGTACGAGAAATAGCAAACGTAAGGAACAAAACTTAGAAAATCCAGTTAATATACCGCTCACAACCGAGTGCAGCAAGCGACTGAGGACGCCAGACAGTTAGGTATGAGAAAGCGCGGGAAACTAATTGGTAACTGCGTGCGCGCGCATCGGTAGCTGTGACGTCATCAAAATTCTTCCTGATTTTCATCAAATTTGCAACTCGACTATGACTAAACCATAATTCCAAATTCTAAAATTCTTTTTGCAATCTTCAATATCCACTTTTTTCTGTTAAATGAAACTAAAACCAACTCTCTATGTTATTTGGTTACGGAGATATAAGCGTTTAACTTTACCACGAAAAGCGCCATAATTTTTTCCTTTCCCGAGACACCATTAGACCATTATTACCATTACCACCAACCATTATTTACGTCAAAAATCATCAACCACATTTTCAGATTAATTTTGTCACGCAGTAATGGCGAAGTGTCTTATTGAATAGGTTTGTACTTTGAAACCAAATCTACCACTACATTACAAAGGATGTTTTGTGCAAAATACAAAATCAATCCATCTCGTAAAAGCATTTTGATTTGGCAAAAGAAATTTTTAGAAACTGGAAGTATTTTGGGCAGGAAAGAAAGTTGCCCGGCAGGCACATCCACTAAATATGCTGAATGTGTTCAACATGTATTTTTTTCCATGCCAATCTCTTCAACAAGAAATGCATCACGACATTTGAATATTTCACACGTCAATGGACGGAATTCTAAGTAAAGCATACACAGTGTAACAACTGCAAGCTTCATAGAGAGATACAAGTCGCGTTGTTTGAACTTTGTCTTTGAGATGCTTGAATGCATAGACTCAGATGCTGATTTCTTACTCTGCATTCTCTTAACAGACGAAGCAACCTTTCATTCTTTTCGAAAAATCAACAGGCATAACATGGCAATCTAGGGATCGTCAAATCTACACCATGCAGCTAAAATAATCCACGACAATCTAAAACTTAATGAGTTTTGCGGTTTCATGTCCAGTCGCTTCATAGTCTCATTCTTTCTTTGTTGAGTCTACACTTACGAAAGAGATTAACCTGTAGATAATAAAAATTTGTGCTGTTTCTCATATTTGACATATATTTACTTCATTTTATATTTAATTTCAAAACGGGTCTTGGACATTTAGTGCGCCCTATATTGTCACTGATAAAAGAGTAGATTTTGCAATGCTCTACCAAAACAAAAGAAATCAGAAATAACGTATAAACAGAAATAATGTACTTTTCTCGTGCTTTTTGCAAATGCCATCTGTGAGTTTTGATTCTATGCAAATAAAAATACAGCAGCATCCGGCTATCCTATATTCCTTTTTGATCGGCATCAATTGAAAAAGAAAGTGTTATACAGTTTTCCTTAACAATGTTTAGATCAATTATTTCGTTATTTGTAGAACTTCGAGTTCAGGTGAACACGCGGCTCCATCCTTCTATATTAATAATGTGACTGGTGATTCCAATGTAATTATACCACTATATGAATACGGGTGTTAATTTTTCATATTCAATCAGTCAAAATTTCATTTTTATTTTTATTGTTGTTCGAGAGACTGAAAAGAAAAGAGCTGTTTTAAGAACAAACGATATTAAAATGACTCTCAAGGCTAAATACTAGCCAAGTAGTCTCGAAATACATTGAACATGCGAGACTTTACGCTACGACACGCCCCGAAAACAGAGATAAGAATCTCCGGTTTGGAGTTTGGATGGCTGTGCGTAGAGAATCTCTATTGATTCCCCAAAACAGTAAGACTGACGAAACCTTTTTCTTAGATGACATTCTAGAGCAACGAAAAATCATCAATGTGCATTTATAATTTACGATCAACATTTCAATTTTTTTACTTTATAGGTGCATTTTAATGATTTTTTACTTCTTTATTATTAAGATGTGCCGAGATTATTAGTTTGGTGCTGGTATAACTTTTTTTATGTTGAAATACATAAACAGTGACAGATTTGATTAACACGTACTACAGAGTGATTCACGTAAAGAGTTTTTCCTTTTCATTTCTTTAAATTATTATCCTATTACTGCGTCTGGTAACTCAGCCGACCATAGCTTAAATTATCAAGATGACTGCATAAATTTTCTGTTCTCAGTAATAATATGTTTGAACAATTAAGACTAATATTCTCTACAAATAGTAAAAGCAGTTAAATTCAGAAAATACTCCATAATTCTCAAAAACTTGGTGATATGTGGGAATGAATTAATAATCGAACCTAAGACTCAAATTTCTAATGAAATGAGAATTCAAGTTTAAAAAAAACGCAATATCATTCTTAATTATCATAATAGTGTCATTTAATCGCTTAATTCTTGTGACTTGATCAATGACCTTCTTTTCCTGAAAAATTATATTGTGAAGTATCATTTGTTTAAGTAAATATCTAAGAATGTATTTCAGTAAGAAAAATAAGTTGTAAGCAATTAAAGAACAGTAAAATAGAAAAATAATGTCAATTGATGAAATAATAAATTATCAATAAACTCGAAAACATAAAGAATACCAAGACATTATATGTGCATTCTTTAAAATAAATGTTCATACTAAGAAAGTATGTTTTAACAAGGAAAATAGGAAAAATAAATTTCCCTGTACTTTTCGAGTTTATCAAGACTTTATCAGACTCTCAGAATCTTTAAGCTAGTATTATCAATCGTACTGAAAACTTAAAACTAAATTGCGTTTGATATAAGTGCGAATATCATGAACATTCGCATGGATAACATCAATCAACATGAGATCGTGCGAAGGAGGAAACAATCCAACAACAAAAAGAACAAGGGAATTTCATTGATATGAATGAAGACTCAGAGTAAGAGATAGGAATAAAATCCAATTTTTAATCTAAATTTTACAGCATCAAAAGGAATAAGTAAGATACTAACTTGTTATTTGTAACATAAGGTAAAGATTATCCTACTGAAAATATTTCCCGAAGATCTATTTTTTTTTATCTTTTACCGAACGCACATTCTTTCGTCTCTTAGTTATTTTTTTTAACCCACAGGAATATGCCGCCGTCAATGTCAGCATTTTTTTAACTTCTTAGTCAACAGTGTGCACAATTTAAATTGTTTATATTATGAAATTCTTTTTATAAAATAAATAAAAACGCTAATAAAGGGAAATATATTTGTGGAAGAGTTAAAAACACAAAAATAATAGCAGACAACAATAATAAGTACGAATCTGGTGGATGCCTTCATCAGAAGTCATTCAACCATGCATATTAAAAACTGGAACATGCTTTCTGTAGATGAAAAGGATTTTAAGGTCTGATTTAATAACCTCTCAGACCTTAAAGTCTTTTTCCTCTAGAGAAAACCTATTCCAGTTTTGAATCTGCATGGATGAATGGCCTCTGATGAAGTCATCCACCAGATTCGTACTTCTTATCGTTGTCTGCTATTATTTTTGTATTTTTAACTCATCCACAAATATAATTCCCTTTATTAGTATTTTTATTTATTTTGTACTTCGCAATTTTTTCTTGGATGTTGCTGCACTTGAGCACACCAATTAAATTGCTTATATTGATTTTTTTCTTGTTGGATATTCATCCGTATTATTTATCCTTTTAGATGTTCAATCCTTATTATTAAATGTTTTACGAAAATCTCTTGCGTCTTATTCTGATTTTGACAGTCTTTTAAGTTCGCTTCGTTCTCTTCCTCAAATTAATGGTGAAATTGTAAACCTTATCGATTGTATGTCTGAGTATGTGTCTGTCTTTTGTTTCTCTATAGTCCGTTGAACATAGAGATAACAATTTTGAACCAAACATATTTTGAAAAGTGGAAATGTGGATTTTGGAGCGGTTTTTTTTTTACTTAGACTTACGTATCCCCATAGGGGTCTAATGGTGTGACGGGGAAGAAAAAAATTATGACTCTTTTAGCGCTCAAGTTAAACGCTTATAGCTACGCAACCAAATAACATAGAGAGTTGGTTTTAGTTTCATTTAACAGGGAAATGTAAGCATTAAAGATTGCAAAAATAATTTTGGAATTTGAAATTACGGTTTAGTCACAGTCAAGTCGCAAAGTTGGTGAAAACCACGAAGAATATTGCATAGATAGAATCACATAGTCACACTAGAGTAATAGTCACTATAGACTATAGAGTTAATAGTCATATATAGCTATTTTAGTCACAGAAAATTACAGTTGAGTAAGGTACGCCCCTCAATCCCAGCGGCCGTTCCGCAGAGACAGTCTACCGTCGATTTTTTAAAAATTTTAATTAATTTAAATTAAAAAAAATTTTGAATTTTTTCATTGATAATTTTCGAAAATAATATCTCACAAAAATAATCTCTGTTCACCACATTAAATGTAAGACAATTGTTTTCACTGATACCAATTTAGTCGTCGTCTAACGTTTATCCTAAATTTAGTAATTATTTAAAAAAAATTGTATGCATAATTTGCATCTATACTTTTCATTGGTACAATGGATTTCAAACTGTTTTAATTTTTAAGGTAAATATTTAACTACATGCTTCTGATTCATTGTTTGAAGCTAAAGAAATAAAATTAGATTTATTTTTTTCATGATCTCTACCAACTTCATACTGAATTTTTACTTTCTTACTTTATTTCAGCAAATATCTTGTGGAGTTTATAAGAGAATCCCTCTATGAGATTTGGTTATATATTCAGTATGCTGAATGAGTATACTTATTAAACCAGATAATATGTTATTGGGCGTGCTCATATAACACAAGTAAAATGCACTGCATCATCAGAATATTGTAATTAGCTGTGAGAAAATCCATATTTAAGGTCAAAGTAGTGTCTTAAATGTCTTACACATTATGAAGTTCAGAAAAAATTCTTGCGGCATGCATGATTATCAAATACTGTGTCAGAGATTCAAATGGAGCTAAAACAAGCAATTTTCGTGTCGAACAAGCTGGTCGTCAAAGATATATTTTTCTCTTGCACAAATTTGGAAATGTCTGTAATTAATATTTTGCAACAAAACATCCTTCAAATTAGTTTGATTTCTTATACATTCAGCTTCAAAATCATACAAACTATACTTAATACCATATATAAATTATTCAGCCCTCCTATTTGGAAAATAACTTGAGTGGAATTAATTCTTAGAAAACTTGTAATTGATACTCATGCAGAATGAAATTGATATTGCTGTCCTACTAAAAGTTTCTTATCATTTTATGTCCTTGCTTTTCTTTGCTTTATCATAAAATTCGGAGCACTGAGGATTGTTATCATTGTTATTCAAATGAGGAAAGTTACAAGCAGGAAGCTGTCATATAACTAAAATTTGATATATGGTTGAATCGCCTTTCAATATCATTGAACATAAGCAATATCTGTGAAAAAAAAATCAGAAATTGTTTTGCTTCTTTTTAAAAATCTCCAAAATGACATGCAATGATTTATTGTTTAAAATTGGGAAATTGATCAAAAATGCACGCATTATTTTCTGACAAAAAGCATATGGACAAGTGTTTAAAGAACTGTAAAACACATCATTTATAATTTAAATAATAAATTTATCTTATTTTCATGTCAAAAACTGTCATTCTTCTCAAAGAGTTTCTCTCTTAAGAATATATAAATTAAAGGATTTCTTAACTTGTTTTTGCGAAAGAAGTTTATTACTTCAAAGTAAAAGAGATCTCAAAAAACTTTAAAGCCCTCCGGTGTTAGAAGTTTCATTCACTACATCATAAGAAGTCTTTGTTATGACAATTTTTTCAAATGGGTTTGTGAAAAGTGAATGAAAAGATAAGTTGCTTGTAATCAGACGTGGACGTTAAAAATGCATCATAAACAGTTGTTTTCGTAAAATGAAGTTGTTTTTCTTGCAATTTAAAATGAGATAAAATTTGTTTGCTTAACAGAACAAGCTTTAAACTCAGTTAATTTCTCACATTAACAAGATTTTTTGTTTGACCTTTTATGTTTTTTTAATTTCTAGTAAGCTCTTTTTTAGTGTTTGAAGATATTTGCTCATTAAAAAAAATTTAAGACCAAAAAAACACATTTGTAAAAGCTTAAAAAAATGAGGAATGTATTGTAATTACTATGCATATCAACAGACGTTTACAGATTGCATTATAGAAATATCGTATAAAATAATCAGCTTTTCCAAGAGTGCTTGATGAAGTTTTCCAATAATGTACATGAAACAACAAAGGGAGAAAGTGTACTTAACCTGAACGCTGAATCAACATTATCCTCTGTCACCATAAGTCCAAATTTCATTCATATGAAGTGTCTTTTGTTCATATGTTATTTATTACGAAGAATAAGCTGTCATATTTTTTATACTAGCCGCCTTCGGCGACCGGCTTATTCGCCGGTAATATGAATTCAATTCAATCATGTAATGTTTAATAATCGATCTCTTAACAACATGTTTAAACTTCAGATTGCTGCAAATATTTTAAACCACATTCTATTATTTGACCTGTATACCTGTTCTGTTCATTGTCTATATAATGTCCCTAATGAGTCAAATAACTGATCATGTTCATTAACCCCTAATTCCACGTCGTCGTCACTATCTTCTCTTTCTTATTCCTCTTGTAAACCATTGATTTCAACATTAAAATGGCACAGCACATTTATGGCCAGCAGCATATTGACTGGATTAAAAAAAAATGTTGAAAAAAAAATAATAAAAATAGCAACAAATATAACCCTTCAACTTATGTTTCTTAATATAAGCAAAGCAATATTTCGGAGACTTTGATTTACAGATTTCACAAAATCTTAATGAAGTAAAATATAGAAAGCAAAATGGTTAGGATCCTATCTCAGATTACAACAATGAGAGAGAAATATGCAGTTAAATATTTGTTTAAACAGTGAAAACGGATTAGTCGTATTTGCAACAATTGAAAGTATTGTAGTATAGTGTGCTTAAAAAAATAGTTTAAATTTATTAAAATTCAGGAAGAAAGGAATTGTACGGCAACTCGCATTTTCAGATGAATATAAAATGATTTTTGTGCTGTAATATTTTCGAAAGTTATGTAGGCGGTTTGCTGTTTGATGTACTAGCTTTAAAGTCTTAAAAACTTGCTTTTGAAGTGAATAATTGGATATTTTTTGCGTTAATCAAGTCTGATTTTAAGAATATTTTATCATGGTAGTTTAATAAATTATACATATAAACATAAATTATCTGATTTGAACTCAATGAGAAACGGAAAAATGCGTACCAAAACGCTCAGGGTTAAGGAAAAACACCAAAGTTTCATAGAATTTAATAAATAAAAATTTCAAAAGTGTTCCGAAGTGCACATTCCCACCCTCAAAGTATGTTTGTGCCAAATATCGTAGCTCTAAGCCCAGCGGTCTGACCTGTAATGCATAACATACACAACCTGAACATTCTCGTTTGTGTGTAGACATATATAAACACATTTTTTCACAATTCTTAAATGCAGAATTGCAAAATTCTCATCGTTACCCAATTTACCATCCGATATTTGTACATGAACACCGGTAAACCTGGATTATATGCTTTTTTTCATAAATGTAGTATTTTTAAAATTTCTCTTTAACTCATATTTACTCCTTTTATTTGCATAAAGTATGTGCATTTTATTAGGTTGGCTGCTTTTAGTTAGAGGGAATCTCATGAATTTTGCTATATTATGCCTAACAGTTTGAGAATGCTTTCTTAATTTTTCTTTTTTAGGTAATCGTCGTAAATTTAATGATATAAGCAAGGAAAGTCTAGGACCTTGAAATATATTTGAATCGAAGGCGAAACATAGTATTGGCATGATGATTTTTTTTATTGAAGTGGCTGGATGGCAATAGAAGCTTATCAACCTGCAGGTATTGAAATATATTTGAATCGAAGGCAGAATCCTAGTGTTGGCATGATGATTTTTATTAGATGGCTGGATACAGCTTGGCCAGGAACATCAACCTGCAGGTATTGAAATACTCTGTTGAATCGAAGGCGAAGCCCCTAGTATTGGTATGATGATTTTTTTATTAGATGGCTGGACACAGCAGCCAGGAACATCAACCTGCAGGTATTGAAATATAGTGAATCGAAGGGCAGAAGCCCTAGTATTGGTATGATGATTTTTTTTATTAGATGGCTGGATACAGCAATGGGAACACCCATCAACCTGCAGGTATTGAAATATGGTGAATCGAAGGCAGAAGCCCGTAGGATTAGCATGATGATTTATGTTAGATGGCTGGGTGCAGCAGCTAGAAACATCAACCTGCATAATTGTGGACTACTCGAGATTAATGTAAATGAAATTTAAAGGGATAAAAAAAACTTAACAAGCATGTATTTTTTTCAGTCTTTTCGTCAGACTCAAATAATTTTTTTCATGCTAGCATGGTTTAT
>BGPR01053593.1:0-10373 GCA_013235015.1 Araneus ventricosus | reverse complement strand
GCTGTATCAAATAGCATTGTTATTCCTTGCGAAATTTTGCAATAATCACTTATTATGGATGATCACTATGACAATAATCACTAACTATCTCCAATTACAGAGCTTATTGTATCTACAAAAATAAAACAAATTCTTAAAATGTTACGAATTTATCAATTAAATTATCTATGATAAAAGTTGCCAATTTATCAAACATATCTTTCTTATTTCGAAAATTCTGAATATTTCTGTTTCGGTTAAAGAATACCAAGATGGCTATTGAGTTTTCGTTCGAGAAAGCCGGAAATTATTGTCGCCTGATTCCTGTGATCTTCGTTGGAGAGGGCGCTGCCATCGTTTACGAAAACCTTTGGTGTGATGTCAAAAAATACCTCCTCAGTGGCAATTTGGTAGCTACACAGGCCAAACGACAAGGTGTGCAGATTTGAAGACTAACTTCGGATACAGCCTGCAACAGAGAAATAAGTTATTTATGTTTCTTTGTTATTTAATATTTGCAATTCATGAAGATAAAGTGACGGAAAAATTCAAAATATTCAATTAACATGCGCGTGGTAATAAAGGTGTAGGTTGAATTGGTATGTGACAAAGTATTAAGGTGTTCATCTGCACTGTGAATTATAATTGTTTCAACACACATCATAGCCCTTGTTGACGCCTTAAAATTTTCTTGTTAGAATGCCAGATAGCTCTACTGCAATGTCTGAGTGAATCGCAAAATCTTCAAAATTAAAGCACTTTTATACAGTAATGTCAACTGGTGTATACCTAATTGCATGAGAAGCAAATTATTGGAAATTGAATCTGACTTGACTTTATTTGATATCTACAATTTACGTTAGTCATATGATGAAGTGGATGCAATTATTATTTACATCAAAATTTCAGTTTCTAAGCTTAAATAAAATTAAATGATAAGTTATCTTAATGTAATTTAAAGAAATATTTTAATAGTTGCTCTAGTATTTTGTTATTTACATACATAATTTTCTATTTAAAAGCTAAATTAAAATCTCGTCTTCCAAATTGCTATAAAATAATTAAAACAAATACATTTTTTTATATTGAATATGTAAACACTGCCCTTCCATCGGTTCTATATTTAAAAGGAGAGACAAGTGACAAAAAAATAGTTTCGTAAATTGAAAAAGTTTTGAGCGGAGCTAATTCTGCACTTGTTTTGAAAAACAAATCAAATCTACTATACTTGGTATTGTTGTGAAATAATCCGGGAATGCAGTTTGATATAAACATCTGATAAAATTAAAGAACGATTACTGTAATATTAAAATTAACAAGCAAAATTTCTGTTAAATTACCGTTACTGTTAAAATCAGATCTAAATACAATAAGCATTTCTAGAAACTATTTTTGACGTGAAAACGTCTTTCCACCTCGTTGCAGGATATCGGTCGAAATTTCATATGACAAAAAATACCGTCAGAATTGAACGCTAATAACCAAGCGACTAATAATGCGAAAAGAATGGCTGACCCTACAACGGATAGATCATATCTGTAAGAGTTTGTTGCATAGTATTCGTTTTGCCTGAACGTCATCGCACCAGTGTAGTCGCATGCGCTTGATTGTTAATAATTAGCGTTATGTATTGTAATAAATAAGATGGAAACGCGTTTATTAGATGTTTGATTCTGGGTGTCATTTTAATGAGCTCGGAGGAGAATTACTAGGAATTCAAAATGAGACAATAGAAATATTTATCAGAATATGATAGTAAAAATCGGTATCAAATTGAAAAATTTCAAACTCCGCGTGTTTTTTGATTATAACATGCAGAGTTTTCTTTCAAAATTGTACGAAACCAACAGAATAATTTGATAACAGTAAAAGAAACATTGTATTAAAATTTGAATTCAAAAATTTGAATATTAAGGAAATATGAGCATTTGTTTTAGATAATATTTTATTGAAATTATACGTGAACTGTATTTCTATATACTCAACAGATGTCGCTATCAAAAGCTACCTAAATATAAAACATAAGAAAGGCTCCTAGTTCTGGGTCCGCGCCTTAGATTTTCGTGAGAACGTCGAGATAAATCATAAAACAAGTATTTCGTCTTAATTATCATTCTCTTTAATACAATATTTACACAGAGTATATAATGATTACAGAATAGATAAATCACAAGTTTATCGCATAGCGCAAGGGTCTGCGGTATCTTCTTCCTTGTGGTCCCGAACTGCGCCTTTCTTATGTTTTTTTTTCTGTCTTTCTGCTTGAGTACAAATTCTTTTTTTATTTTTCGCTTCCATTCATTCTATTGTTCCTTTTAATGAGATATTATTAGATTTCTCCAAACTCTCCAATCTCAAGCTTTCGAACTTTAAACGTCCTCGAGTCCGCAAGATTTGTTTTTTGTCTGAATTATTGTCTGTTTGCATGTGAACTGGTAACTCAAATACGGAGAAAGTTATAGATAAATTTGTCATACAGTTGTTGCACAAAATTATAGAATTTGTAAAATTTGCTCCTCATGGAGGTTTAGTGTTAAGGTTTCAACTGGAAGGTTCCAGGTTCAAACCCGATTCCACTAAAGTTCCGTTTATTGATCCTTTTAAACGTTAAATCGCTGGGCAGTGGTGAAACGTCCTCCCTGGTGTGTGAGATGCGGAAATTTAGAAGTGTGCCAGCTCAGAAGTCGTCCTCGTCATAAGACCGCTGTTCAAAATTGAGAGGTTCGTCCTAAAATAACCCCTGAGTTGCTTCAAAACGGATGTTAATATAACTAAACTAAACTTGCCAAATTTTGTACAAAATCCGTAAGCAGTTACTAAACGTTTGCGCAATGCCGCCTTATCTGAACTCTGGGTTTTCTTGAGCCCGAACAATTTCTCTCTTAGAATATTAAAGCCTGATAACTTTGGGTCAGAATCTGTTCAAGTCGTTCATGTAATAGAAATGTCAGTCTTGCCAAGAAATTATATTTGTGAAGTGTCAATGGGTTGTCTGACTTGCTTTAGCTAAAAGTTACTGTCCATGAGCTGCTTGACTTTCGAGCAATAGCGTAACTGAACGAAATTTACATTAATTCCTTAAAAACTTTTGTCTTTCTGTATTTTGAAACATTTATTGCAGAGTAATATGACTTGGTAATATAAATAAATTAAATGTTGTTATTACTTCTGGACTAAGGGACTTAGGCCATGCTTCTTTCGATAGCTCCTTCCCAACTTGCAAAGAGAGCTGTTTTTTATTGATTTTAATTTAATCTCTATATAAATGTAACATAATACAACACATTTAATTTCGGATCGTCCTTACACCTCAGTATAAAAACGTATGGATAAGAATTAAATACGCAATAGCTGTAATCCAATTCTTAAAGAAATTTACACATAAAGTTGTTTTTTTAAAGTGATACAAGTTCTTTTGGTAAAATCTCTGTAAATGATAGTACTCTATCCGATGATTCAAGTAAAGCACTTTAAAAAGTATCTGAAAAGTTAATTATCAAGTAAAATGCGTATTCATTAATAAGAAGCTATGATCATAAAAGTGGCAATGTCTAAGCAATAACATAACTTATAGCGCCTCCTAACGATGATACGAAATATAGGAAAACGCACACAATAATGCTAAGAATAAAATGCATAAAACGCGCATTTGTTTCGTCGCGATTTCCGAAGGCGTGGCACGATGAGTCGGCTATATGCCTGTCAAAAAGTCCAAAAGTGTCCGGAAAATCTTGAACACTTTAGGTTATTATTCGTACCAGTTAACACCTTTCCAGCCACTAATGGCACTGGATACAGAACAGACTGGTTTTAGAGGCGAAGAAATATTTGTGGCGATATTGTGTCGTTTAATTTCAGGCGAATACTCATGTTATAATACCATCACACGTTTGCGAAACCACTGTATCAAAAATAAATTTTCAAAAGAACGCAATTTTCACAATGCAAAAAAAAAAACAGAGAAAATTTCTACGGTGGTGGAAACTAGTTTAATTAATTCCTCGGTAAAATTCCAAATATGTCGATAACGGACATAACTTCATATTCTCGCAAATACAAAATATATCAAAAGTCTATTATTTCACATAACACCTGTGAATGATTTATATGAAAACAAAATATGAATATGCATATATAGTAAAACAATTTGGAAAATAAGCATTTATTATTAAATGACTTGTATTATAATTATAAAACAATATGCCCAGCAAACGTTATCAATTCGAGACATTTTACTTTTAAGCTAACATAAGCTCATAACATTATTGATAAAAACTTCTTTGCATAGACGGATGGTTGGAAAGGGGGATATGACTATAGGGGGAACGTGAAAATATGAAAATTAATCAAGGGGTACGCGAGGGAATAATCGTTAAGAACCCCTGCGTTAGAATATACTATAAGAGTTCTTAGCGCGTAGAACATTTCCACTTTAATATAAGGACAAATCACTTTTATGAAAGGAATCCTGCTCATGAATAAACTTATGTGTTGATAATTAAAAAGCAGGAACACGTTTCTAACCTACTTGATTAGATTTGTCCACAGTATGCATTACGTACAAGAGATTTTTTTCTTAAAAAGCATAATTTACCAGTTTAATAATAAAGATTTTATATGTATAAAAAATATTGATTGGAGTATATTCCTACAAAAAGTCTGAAATATTTTTTTATATAAAAAGATTCGGCCGCTGGTATCGAGTCAGGTATACGAACTAATAGAAATGAAATCCATATGCGCAGCGCTTCCGCAAAACAAATTGTGACGGATAATGCCGTCATTCATTCAAAATCTAACAACGTCTCTGGACAGGAATATGGAAGATTAATTAAAAACCATTGCTCTAACATGGGTCTAGAAATTTACGGTTGCGCACAGTAGTGAATTATGCGAAGAAGTTGGCCAAAATTGTTAAATATTAAAATTATTTAGGATATGTTTGGTAGATGTAAATATTAAAAAAATGTCAATTAATGAAGAGATTCATGGACAATTAAACAGTTACTAAACTATAATTAGTAGAAAAATGAATAAAATACCATCAGCGCGCATGCAGTATTTCTTTTATTCATGGTTCAGCTTATCAACCACGAGACCTATTTGCTATTTAAATTTATTTTGGATTCTTTTTCAGTATCTCAACATTATTTTTAATATCGCAACCCAACTCATTTCTCATTTGCATAATGTAAATCTATACGGAAAATATAATAAACACTAGAAAAATCTAATCCGATGATCTAGCATGGACAGTCCTAACTGTAGGTGGTTTTCAATGACTGCTTTAAACAAAACTTTGAGCTATGTTTAAACTGTTTGCTTGTGGTTGGACACAAATTATATCTTTGGTTCGTTAAGTGTTCGTAATATCGTTTGCTGTTATGAATAATTAAAAATTTTGTCACCAGTTTTCATATCTGTCATATTAAAAAAAGTTTTCTAGTTTTTGGCATACATTTCTTCTTGTTTTTTTAATTTGTTTCAATTCCTGAACAAATTGGAGTCGTACTGGTCTACAATATCGTGAAGACGGTCGTGGATAATCCATAATACAGTATGCTGTTGTTCATCTCGAAATTAATTTACTGGAAAAAGAATTCAAATTGTTTCGAGGAACTGTCAAAATCTCATTTATTAATTAAAAATTTTTAATATCGTTCTCGGAGGATAAAAAAATCCTCTTATAGAGATTTAATCAGACGCTTTACAGTTTGATTAAGCAAGTCTTGTAAAGCCTCTTGAACTCCCTTGAGTTTCAGTTACATAAATATTTTCCGCACAACTCATCTTTTTAGCTTTTATTATTTCAAAATTAGAGTACTAAGCGGAACTTTCTTCAAAAGAAGTATTTCATATATTACATTGATTTTTTTAAAATTTGCAATGGATGAGTAATGGTAAGGCCTCGTCTTCCGATATTGTATCTGGTTTTGACTCTCAAATAGAAAGATTTTTTACATTTCATTTGAGCGACATGCATTAGACTCTTTCTGTGTCCCTTCCTATATTTCATTCATTGCTGTTTTTAAAAGCTTTGAATGGCACATTTTATGGATGCCTGTTTTAAATAAAAACAGTTTTTTCAACTTGATTGGTAATCAGAATTTAGCTTCGATAATCTTCTTTTCTCGGAGTCTAGTAGTTCGCTATAAGCGTATGAAACCATGCAAAATTTAGAAAGAAAATTTTTATTCTGGACAGTTTTGTTCTCAGAAGAATTGTTTTCATAAAATGTATCAATTTTCGTCGAATAATTGATCGAAATGCAACCAATGTTTTCCTTAAAAGAACATACATAAAAAAATTTGTATTATTACTATTGGTATGAAACAACAAAAAAGTTAAAAGTTGTAAGAAGTAGCACGAAAATTTGTTTTAAATAGAGAGCTACTAATATAAGCTTTATTTAAAATCATTTCTAATGCCAGAATTTCTTGGATTCCTACACTGTTTCCTCCAATGATTCTATTACAACACATAAAAAATTCTTTTGCATTTAAAAAACGAGTTTTTATTTTTAAAAGACTTCCCTTGTAATAGTGGATAAAAAGTTTGCACTACCTTATTGACTAAGTTCCATGTCGGAAACAAGCCACTAGATGAAATCGAACAAAAATGAAATATAGAAAACTTTCATACGAATGTATAAACACTTACAGCTTTGAAAAGAATTCAGAAATTTACAGAAGTGCCTTGACAATTTGCATGTTATTAACATGTCGAAAAGTGCACAAAGCGTAGCGCAATATATTAGACTATGAATATAATTAAGTCTTACTGCTTTACCAATTTGTTTTTAAAAAACCTTTTTGACCAGATTTTTCGCATATTTCACCACTGTGCGGCGTCAAAAACTTGTTTGTTTCGCAGATTACTAAAGTTTAGTTTAGATGAAAACCAGAAGTTTCATATTTCGTACGAAAGAAATATTTGCACTAAACCAATTTATGTAATTTTCGTTTTGTAAAAGCTTCGATAGTTTAAAGCTTTTATCAATTAATTTTATACTTGTACTATTTCAAATAATTCAATATGAAAATTTATAGTATTCTCTTTCTATAGATTAGTGCAAAGTGGTTTGATATTGCAATAAAAATATCTAAAGAATATACTGTTACTTGTTCAGATAAGGATGCGCTTTATTATTTGTTATATAATTTTTATGTATGCAGAATATTTCAAAACTTGTTGGAGTTACGCTAGGAGGTGACAGAACACAACTAGACAAGCGTAAATCACCATAAAATGCATATTCGGTATTATATCTGTTAACGCTAAAAGGTCTTTCCAATAAACTGTCCCATGTTACCTTGTGAATACGATAACTCGAATAATTTTGATTGGATCTGAGCCGGCAAATAATATGTTAATCGGAGGTGTGAAAATGTGGGAGGATGAAAGAAATACAACTGAAGACAGTTATCCGAAGAAATGTCATAGGCTTAGGTTAAAATCAGTTGAAGTTAAGGATTGAAAATCACCTTTCTGCTCCTATTTTCTATGCAATTGTAGCTATCGAAAAACATTCATTACAAGAATTATTCATTAAGATGACATGATAATTTGCCTAATTTGAAAAGTTTTTACCAATTCGAAAGTGGTCCCGCTATAGTTCTGAACCTGAATGCATCATCAGAACGACATCATCTATATTCACATAAGTTCTGTCTAAATATAATAAATAGCTTATACGCTGAATAATGACACTATTTCAACCAATTCGGAAGTGACCCTTTTAATACGAAAACGGTATAAGGAATGGGAATAAAGTTCAGCACAATGTTAAGCATCATCGATTTAGTGATAAAGGAAGACGATGCACACATTAATGCTTAGAATATAACCCTCTTTTACCTGGTTACAATTTAAAATATACTTATCGAAAATTATGTATTACGAACGGGTGAGTTCAGGGTGTCTCAGAAATTCGTAAATAGTTTTAAAATTCATAAAATTGGAAAAAATTGGTATACTTGAATATGGTTTGCGACAAAGTTATTCTCAGAAGGACAGACATTTAAGGACTAATATACTACGTGCATAAATGCCTTCATTATTCATCTGTTATGTATATAAAATATGTATATAGAAATAAGGTATAAATGTAAAAATAAAATATTATGTGTTAAATCTTTCCATGGTTTAACTGGTTTTTTCTGCGGATAAAACCACGTATTTCGAATTCTTGTTTAAAGCTTGTTATATTTCATGGCTCCTAACGTTAAACTAAAAAAAAAACCCAAATATTCTTAGAAAAAATTAACGTAATGAAAATCTTAATACGGCTGAATGAAAACTTGAATAATGAAAAGATTTATCAGAGCGACCTTTGCATATATTGAAGCAGCCTCTTAATTATATTTCTTGTAAAGCTTCGGTTATTTTGAACTGATTTACCACAAATTTTATATCTGGAGTTTTCTTCATTTGCAGAAGGATTGAAAAGATGGAAAATTGGGTATTTCCATTGGAAAATTATAAAATGATTCAAATATAAATAGTTAAATGTGCCCCTTATGCAAAGGCAGTTTATATGTTTTTAAAAAGGACATACTTCGAAATTGAATGAAATATTTTCTTAGCATTTAACTTTTATATATTAGGAGAAATAAGAAGTGTTTGGTAACTTTTTTGACGGACTGTACCAAATTTCATCCTTTATATCGTGATGCGTTTTTGAGTTATCATGTTGTAAGACAAACCGACAAAAAAAGGGTTCCAAAATAGTTTTTTTTCGCACTCTGAATGATAATCTTTTTCCAGACATTCCCATCTGTATAAGACATACTTTAATGCAATTGCAAAAATTACGTTCAAATTTTGTAAAATTTAAAAATATTTTTCAAAGTTACCAATTGTTAATATTTATTCCTCATATAATTAAACTATTTTAACGTTCGATGGTACATTTTATACATGTATTCAATACCTATAATGTTTCAACTTCCTCTCCGTACCCGATCTGATATTCGTATGCAGGATATAGCGGCATTTTTTGGATGGATAACCCAACAACTTAACGTAATAAAAACGTATCCTTTAAATGTCTAACTACAATTCGACTGGACTATTATCTGTTTCTTTAATAACTTTTAGATCGTTTACTATGGATTTCAAAAATTTTTACAATGATCCTCGAAATTTTTCCTCATATTTTAGAAATTTCATTTTTCTGTTTCCAGAATCGCTTGATTTGATAAAATTTCAAGCTAATGTCCAAACCTTTTTTAAATAAATGAATGTTAAATCAAAAGTAATAACAAAAAAGACTGTTTTTAATCGAATTGCAGATTATAAACATTTTGGCGACATTTAAAAATTACCTTACAGTTTCTCTTACTCTCAGATTTAATGTCTAATTCAAAGCAATGTTACACGCATTCGCCTCTATTATTAGTAGAGATAAAGATATCTTACACAGACAGAATAGATCGCACAATTCAAACTTCATCTTCTTCGAAATTTCCGAACATTATAATACATTACGTTTGAAAGGTGAAAATAAAAAAGCTTAAAAAACGGATGTTTCATATTTATATTGATCATTTCTTTCTTATTTGTTTGTCATCTCATATTCACATTAATACAAAATTTTAATCTCATAGCAATATGTATGAAAACCAGTTACGCAAAATTTATCTTATTTCTGTAGAGGTTTATGCAATGAAACACTAAGATATGTGGCGGTAAAAAGAAAGACAATTTCTCTTTTTCCCATGGCATGGGTCGTTTTGTTTTCTTTAGAATAAAGCCTGCAAACTCCTTCCTATAGATATAAATTTCATGGGCATAGCCTGCTTCTATATTCGCTGTGTTGTAAATCATTTTTCTCGCAAAGAAATGAGTTTACGACGTAGAGTCCATAATTTGTCTTACAATATACGGACAGATCAACCTCAAAATAGACTTTGAATAAGTCAGCTAAGGATAATTCGTCTTGATTCACAAATTGAGGTAAACATCTTATGGCATACATAGTTTAAGAACATAGTTTAAGGGACATAGTTAAGGGACATAGTTTAAGCAATATGATCGAGGTGCGCAAATTTTGTCATACACATTACTAGGAAACTGAAAAGAACTGAAATATAAAATATGCCGTCATCATAAAATGGAAAAATAACTAAATTTTCATTATTGATAGTAATATATTTTACAGTGTATATATATATATTTAAATTTCAAAGAGATCCCATTACTTTAGCGTGCACGGAGAGCTTTTGAATATTGAGGAAGGTTTCAGAACATTTTTTCATGTACAGCGATAGAGAAGAAATTCTAATAAAAAACAAGCAATAGAATTTTGTTCTTTTTGAATATATCTTCAAAACGATGTTATTACCTTTTTATGAAACATATTTTAATGTAGGAAAAGATATATTTTTGTGTCA